>JAVSBS010016985.1:4907-17813 GCA_033124195.1 Coracias cyanogaster
CTTCAGGCACTCCTCATAAGACATGTTTCCAGACCCCTCACCAGCTTTGTTGCCCTTCTCTGGATCTGCTCCAGCACCTCAATGTCCTTCTTATACTGTGGTGCCCAAAACTGGACACAGTGCTTGAGGTGTGTTCTCAAGAGTGCCGAGTACAGGGGCACGATCACTTAACTAAATTTAATGCTTCACGGCCTACTGACCCAGCCTCCAGCAAACTTGGATTTTCAGAGTCGGTCAGGTCTTTTTACCCCTAATTTCTGCCTCTGTCTGTAGTGACCTGGCTGCTCGGAGGGGAAGCCGTGCGTTCACCAGGGAAGACCTGCGTCCACTGGCAGAGGCTGCTGCTGGTGTCCTCACCTCCTCCTCTTTTCCAGTGAGCTAACCTGTCATGTCAAGTGTTTAGCTGAAAGCAGTGGGAATTGTGAAGCTTTAATGTTTCCCAGACTGTAGTCTGCCACATTAACAAATCTTTCACTTTTCAGAAGATGATAGTGTCAATCACCGTGACAGACTGAAAGACACCATTCATTGTTAATTAATTATTAGCTGTCAACTCAAAGACTTTGTTGAACTAAGAACATTCAGGCAGATTGTGGATTTCCTCTTTTTTAAACTTTACGTTTAAAGGACACTAAATACCCTTAATTATCAAAGTAAGTTGAAATCCTTTCATACCTCTTTCTTCTGCAGGTGACTGCTTCAGGTACAATATTAATTATAAACAGAATGAAGATTCTGTAGCTTCTTATTGCTGATTTATGTTTTCATAATGGATGAACTAAAAAGGAAGAAGTTTCCTTTCTTTGCTTTGGTAACAACCTGTGATCCCTAGGCTGCCTCTGAGTTCTGGTGTATGGAGGAAACAAACAAAAGAAAAGAAAATTGTGTTTCTGGAGCAGGCCTGAGGGCTGCATAACCTGAAATGGGGATGACGACATTGTATCTGAATCCTCCACATAAATCCTTGGAGTTGTTGGAATCCTTGAGTTGTTGGAATATTTCCATTTCACTCCTCATGTCTGCAAGACTCTAAGAAAATTTTAAGAAAAAGAGGGTAGCTTTCTCACTGGGATTCCTGCAGGTAGGAATGAGCTCTTATGGTTTTCTGTAATGATCTGATTGCCCATCAGTTCTGGGCATACCCAGCCATCACTGCAGATCATTCTGATACAAATATCTTACAGCCAAATGAGAAGATGCTTATATGGATACTCTTCTGGTTGGGGTGTGATGGGAGTGCCCAGTCCAGGAAGGCAGCTTGTGCACGTAAGTGCTTGCAGAATGTGTCTGCAAGCTTGAAAACCCTGGCCAATCTTCTCTCCGTTTGGGCCTGCCAAACACAGAGGATACAAAAATCCCTACCTACCTCATAGGAGTGCTCTGAGGCTTAATTAATGCGTATGGGTAAAATGCTTTGAGATCCTCAGGTCATAATGATACTTAGCACTTTATATCTTCAAAGCCCCATACCCAATGCGAAGGAACTAATCCCAAACTAATTAGGCAAAAGGCACTATAAAAGTGCCAAGTGTTGTTATTTGCCTTAAAGTATTATTATTTAATCACAAATTGCCTCAAAGTGAAGTGTGACTGTATGAGATTAGAGACATAGTAATTAAGGCCTTGATTTAATATTTTAAAATTATTCAGCATACTTCAATGCAGCTCTTGAATTTTTTTTCATTCTTTCCCAAACAGCCAGCACACATTTTAATTTTTATAAACACTGCATCCTCATCACTTAATAGGCTTTCCCTCTTCTCTAAGTTGTGTGCCCTTAGGATGTTGCAGTGCTGAGGGAAGATAGTTTGGTGAACAAGGATTTGGCCAAGTTGGAACATAGCAGACTGAGTGTGTGCATGTGTGAATTAAATATGACAAGAAGGAAAAGTGTAAATAAAGTATTTTTTTGCATGTGTAGTAGATATATTTATGTATGTGCTGTGTAAGTTCTACAATGCAGAAACAGCTATGAAAGCATCTGTCACCCCACATTACTTACTCTGCCTTTGAGATACAAGCTACTTAAAGACGACTCTTGTCTGCATGTCGGGGGGCAGCTGTAGTTGTACTGATTTGGAAAGCAATGACTCTGAGTGAATAGTCTGGTGAAATTCATCCCTCTGCACAGAAGCTCAGCAGAACATTCAAGCACCACTTCTCTCCAAGATAAACCTATTTTGAAGGTGGAAGTGAGTGTGAAGACCTTGTGTACAGGAGTAGTTTTCATCCACAGTGTTACAATGAGTTTAGAGAAAATCTGTCAGTGGGAATTGACTGTTTGCTCTTTTTTTTTTAAGCAGTAGAAGATACTTATTTTTCAGATGCAAATGACTTGAAGCTCTTAGTTACATGAGGACTGAATGCAGCATGACCATACTGTGCCACTGTAAATTTACAAACCTCAGTGGAGATAATCCCCAGTCTTCTAGTCCTCTGAGAAGAGATTATAATTAACAGTAGGAGGTTGAACAAGCAAGTTTATGGGATCGGAAGGCTGCATAGTGACGGGAACAATGTGGAAACTCTTTACTGAGTGAGCATTGTGGTGGCATGCAGCCAATGTGGTGACATACTGAAAAGTCAGTAGCAGCCACGCAGATATTAACTCTGCAGAGTCACCATGCTCTAGTGAGGAGACATATCTGTAGCAGGAGAAAGGTGGGGGATCCTGTAGCTCTGGACTGCAATAACACTGTGCTTCACAAGGAATCTCACTGCAACAGGTAGAATCACTTCAAAAACAAAGTAGTGCCCAGTATGACAGCAACACCACCCCAATTGTGTTTGTCCTTGTATATGCATTTATATTTGTAAATTATAATTATTTAACACTTGTCCAATCAAAGTAAGCTTCAGGAAGTTTGTGGTTCTTTTGTAAAGCAATGGTTTCTTGTAAACCATAGCAGAAGTGAATTCTTAGAGAGCCGTGAAAACACATTTTCTGTGGACTATTACCTTCTCTCCAGAAACCTCTCCTTGCAACTTACAGTATTTCTTTTCATGTCCTGGAAGTTTGTGGATCCTGCCTTTTGGGGGGGAAGCTCTTCTGTTCCCAACTGCTCTTGGAAAAGATTTGAGACTAAGAAGTATTGACATGGGTCTGCATGAAGTGAGTCAGAGACAACTGCTTAGGGAGCAGTTGGTAAGGCTGGGCCTAGCTGTGGAAAAAATTGCAGGATAGCTGTGTCTCAGTTACTCTGAGACATGCAAAACATTGAACACTTGAAACGGGCAAATTTTGAGGGGTTTCATGATGTAGCTGTGTTCACTTCCAAGGCTCAAGCTTCTATCCCTTTTGTTCATTATCTTGCATAATACAGTAGCTGAAAAAACTCCAGCTGCTGGAATGCAAAGCCCATTTGCAGGGGGCCAGATGTTCAGCTGTGAAACTGAAGTAGCTTTCTTGACTTCACACCAGCTGAGGATGCAGCGCTGTACAGTGGGACTGGGGCAGCAGCACACAACTCTTTGACGCCTCAAAGCTTAAGACGGTTTATTTTTCAGCATGAAGGACTGGCAAATTTCTGTTTATTCTTAATCTGCTTTTACTGAATTGTTCAGTGGCCTTCTGCAGTGTAAGTGCATTGCTTTTGCAATGAAAGCCAAATATCAACTAACTTTTTCTTCTTCCTGGAATGAAAGCAAAAATCTTCCGTACTAACCAAAAACATCAATGTAGGAATGATCTTTAAAATGGATAACTGAACCAGGAACTTGTGCTTAGACACATTTGTGTGGTTTTTAGGGTAATCTCATTGCCAGCATGTATTCTGATAGAACCTCAGAGGTGGAGAGCACCTACTGTAAAGCAGAGACAACTGAGTGCTCCAAACAGTGTGGTTTATCCTGGAGAACTGAAGCTCTTATTGAAGAGGCTGACAGGTTATTCTCCTGATGCTTACTCTTGATGCTAAGGGAGAATAAGGTGAAGAGATGAAGCAATAAGGCCTGCTGTACCTGGGATCATATTTTGATAAAGCTTCAACAGCTCCTTTGTATTAGAAGTAAAGGGGCTATGCACATTGTGAAGGAGAGAGATCAGTCTGGTGAAAATCATTGTGGCTCTGCTGAAAGGATGTTAGCTTTCACCAGCTCAAAACCTGCCCTGTGTACCTTTATGATGATAAAAGCTGCCGAGGAGTCCAAAACATGGTGTTGCCACACCCAAACATACACTAGGGCAAGTGACATTAATGTCTGCCCACTGCTTACACACCCTGGGGAAAGATGAGGTGAAATGAAGCACTGACCTAAAAGACAAGAGCCCCCGAGGAGATAGGTGCTATCAAAATGTCATCTAGATAAATAAGGACCTGAACTCCTAGTATCTTAAGTAGCTGGACTATTGATTAAAGAATCATGATAAATGAGTATAGGGCTGTGAATTAGATCAATACCATCAACCTTAAAAGTCAGTCTCCTGTACCAGCTTCAACAGAGACACTAAAAAAATGCACTCAGGAGAACCACAAATCCTTGGGCTGATGGTGGCCTTGAGGCTTTAAGTTTTTCTCTGCCATTTCTTTTTTCCTTTGTTTCTCTGAATAGACTTCAAAGAAATAGTCAAAGAGATGTTTATACCTGCAAATATTCTGTCATTTGCAGAATTAAGTAAGACTACCAGTCACTTTGGAGCGGTCATGGATATATTTTGGACATAGTTATGCAGCCCTCAGAGAGAAACTTTTTGATGGCAATCATTGTTTTAAAAGTAAAGGGTTAAAACCTCAGCTATTATAGGCAGACATGGACTCTCTTGGGGTAACTTCACACCTGTAAAGAGGGAAGACCTAAAATTTCTTTCTTTCTTGAGAAGGGGAACATGCACTTGGGAGATGCTGAAAAAAAAGAGAAGTCTTTCAACAGGGATAAGAAAGGACGGACTACATTTTTAAAAGTGAAGTACCTTTGCTTGATGCGCTTCTCTGGATGAAACTTGGGAGCGGGTAATTGAACTGGAGCAGACTAAAAGTGGTGGTGGTGAGTCAGAGCCTGTGTCTTCCAGTAGAGCTCTGCATGGACAAGACTTTCATTAAAGGTCTGTGTCTCAGGTCATGTTGGCCTTTTTGTGTAAGCTTCAGCAAAGTCACATAATGTTTTCCCATCTCTGTTTTTGCATACATAAACCAGAAATGATCTTTTATGTGCATGCCTTACTGGATGCTGAGATGATTCATGATTTCCTATTTCTTATTACTTCTTTATGTTATTCTTGCAGCCAAATTCCTCCAGGGTTTCTTGAAGTACCTTCCTTCATTTGCCTACATCTCTACAAAATAAAGATGTAGCAACTACTGTTCAGCTATGGCTTTTGGTTGTAAAAAGTGCTAAGGATGTTTGTAGGAGGTATTTCTTTTGTTTTCTTTTTGTGGGAGAAGTCCTAGCATACCCAGGCCTTATTCTTGCCCTTCAAAGTCTTTTTTCTTTAATGATGATTAATTTCAGAGTTTATAGGTATTTTGTAGGTATATTATCTCATTATGAGGAAGAGACTTTCACTCATGTTTCTGCACTGAGATGGGATGGGACTCAAGTAGCTCAGATGTTACCCACAAAGGTATATTTTCATGATGCTGTTTTTGGAAAGTTTCATACAAATCAGAGTTTGTGAACAACCTTTCTGTTTCTGACTATGTATAGCCATTGCTATGAGAGTTTGTCTTATGGTGCTGTTAAGATGCTTTCCCAATGCTGATGTGAGAACTGTATCTATGCTGGTAAACTATATGTGTGTTGATTTTAATAGAGCACTCACTTGTCATCTGACTTCTTAGGATGAAATTAACCCCCTGTGCAGGTATCTGGCACTTGTGCACCACTTGAGTCATCTTTTGACATGTTAATTGTGATTGAAATGATACCTAGCTCTTCTGCTGGTTTACTTCACAGAAGTGAATTTCCTGAAAGCAAGGTAGCAACTCTTAAAGCAGAAATCCTCTCCTTCCCAGCAGCATCCTCATCTTCACCTTCAGGGTGCTGATGCTGAAATGAGGAGACAAGCTCCCAAGAAACTACTGGAGCATAGTGCTCCATAGCTTGGGTGCAGGCTGCCATTTATGATCATTTATAGAGGGCAATATACTCAGCAAGTGTTAGTGCACAGGAAAGAGACCTCCATCAGAAATTAGGTTCCTGCTCCAGGGAGTTTGTTCCCTTTCCTGGAAGGGTGACAGTCATTCAAAAAGGTTAGTGGTGCACTAGGATGTCAAATTGCTGTTAATCCTTAGATGATTCTTCTTCATGGCAGAAATTTGTATTAAAGAAGGAAAAACTTAAGGAAATATTTGCTGCTGGTGGAAAGATTTTCCCAAATCATGATTCTAGAAAACAACAACAAAAAAACTTAAAATGGACTCAATTAGAAGTGCTAAATGAGGATCATAATGAGATATCCAAAGTCTTGCCAAGTGAATTTAATCACTTTCTGATCCCAACAGCCCACAATTCAACTCTTTCTTAACATAATTAAGCAAGTGACAATGAGGATGCTATTCCAAGACATAGTAATGAGATGCTGTGGGGCCTGAATTTAGCTGGAGGGGATTTCCTATTAAATATTTATTGTATGTGCAGCTTCTTCAGTAGCTAGAAATATAGAAAAGGAAATTTAGCCAAATAGAACCTCTTTTCTGAAATTAATCTGTGGAAAAACTGAAGAACTGTGGTCACTTGGTTTTGGACTGACTATTATTTTTGGCCTGGGGGCTGCATTCAGCATCAATAAAAATCATAGTTTAGGTAGGAGGAAAATAAATTGGAGGAAATTAGAATGTAGGAAAATAAAAATGGAAAGGGAATGAAAAAGAAACAGGAATGTGACAAACCAATTAAGGATACTACAAATGATAAAAGTCAACAGGAATTAACTAATGATGGGCTGTGGAATGCTGAATGACTAGAAGGTTTAAGGCGGGGTGGGAAAAATGTAGAAAGGAAATAACTGGATAACAGAGATGATGGTATGAGCCGGTGAACTGAAAAATAATACGACTTTTAAGCTTCGTGAATATTTAATTCTGGATCCAGGGAGAAATGAAGTATGCTTTCATCATGTTATGTTAGACAGTTTACAGGGGTTATGGAAGTCATGGCCAACCTATGTTTATATGAAACTGTAAAACCTTACTCTGTCAAGACCTCAGGGATTTATAACATGTTTGCACATATACATATACAAGCCAAAGAAGGATGTAGAAGACTGCTATTTAGGCTACAGAATTAAGCTAGGGCCTTCTCCGCTATTGATTTCCCTGACTCCAAAAAGCCAGCCTGCTTTAATGCTCCTCAAATATTCTGGTCATCTTCTGTACTGTCTTGTAATAATCCTTACAATAAAGGGAAAAATAAAGACATAGCACAGTTCATTCCTTATTGGTCTGGGAGCACCTAAATTTAGGTTGGATGTTGTTGCTAGTGGCTTCTTTTTAAATGCAACTGGTGCATGAGGAAACCTATTCCTAAATGCCTTCTTATTCTAGGCTGGAATGTGTGGGGCCCTGGGGTTCAACAGAGCAGTGCAAGTGTAGGGGGACTTCAGGACATGGAGGTGGTTGCAGACTGTTCTGTGCAGAGTCCACCAAGCTGGAAGAGCAGGCTCTTACCTTGCTTCCCTGCCTTGCCTGCCCTTGAGGGCGGCCCTAAGTGCAAGGACTGCAGTTCTTCCTGGCCTTTGGCAAAGTGCACTGGATACCCTCTGCATCCTGCTTATATTTTCCATGGCTTTGAGAAGAAGATGGGTGGCTGAGAAACGAATGAAGCCTGGAAAAGTAGTGGAGTATTATTAGCTCCCATGCAGAAACTGTAACTTTCCTCTCTTTCCTCCCTCACCCATCTCTTCAGCTCTTATTCACTGTCTTTCCCTGGGTGTTTGAATTATGTCTCTGGGGTATATTGGAATCCCAAGGAGAAACTGCTATGTAAATAATAATTCCCGTCATACTTGCTAAATGGCACTCATAATTTTAAAAAGTTTTTGGCATTCGGATCAAATTAACTTGATGAGAAAGCTCTTTTTTCTTGTAAAGTACTAGAAAAGCTGTGAGACAGGAGGTACAATTAATTATCTCACTTGGATTAAAAGCTCTTTTATTTGATATTTGATCTCTTATTACTTGATTTCCCACAAAATTGCTGGTAACATGCAGTCTTGCTTAATAGCTCATTAGCACTCCAGTGTGGTATTTGTAAGGTGGTCAGGTTTGTGTATAATAAAGCAGTTGCTGGCTAGCAGTGAATGACTTCAGCCATAATTAATTAATTAAATGTGTGTAAAGCATGGTTCATTAGCAAGGTGTGTGACAATCTCACGGTGTTCAATGCTGTCTCTAATTGTGTAATGGGCGTGATGCTACTGCAGCATTGCTTCATTAGTTTCCAGCTTCTGTTTAGGTAAAAGACCTCTGATTTCCAGGGCTTGTTCCAGTGACCTGGTAGCACTGGAAGGAATAGGTTACGGTAACCAATCGAACAGCATTTCTTGCTGTTTTCACTTAAAACCCACACAATTAGAAATTATTACTATAGCTTAGCAGCTGTAGCAGAACATTTGCTAGGGAAGCTGGAAATCTCAGTTCAACTGTAGTTCAAGCAATAACTATTCTTTATACTCAATTATGCACTGTAACCCATTAGGGAAGTCTGTGGTTTCCTGATGTAGGGGTTTTTTTCCCCTTCTGTGTTACAGCAAGTTGCAACTGGCTACAAGTATATTAGAAATTGGTATGATTGTACAATTATTCTGTAGGCTGTCTAGCTTCTACCCACTATATTTATCTGGCATGTTTAGAGACAGAACAAAGCCAGGAGGTTCAGACCTTTAACCCAGATGTTGTTAAGTGTGGGAGAACGCTAATCTGCAGAACTGATACACTTGTGGTGTAAAGCCATTAAAAAGTCATTCTTCAGACCTACTAGATCCAGAAATCAGTGAATATCTAGTCTTCTGAGCCTTGATGGTGATTGTCTGTTCACAGAGGAAAAGCTTGAAGAGTTTACTTTCACCACTTGAAACCTTTTGCATTCAACCTCTGTGAAAATGGGGTCGATTAGTTCTATCAACATCTTGTTTTGCTTTCATTGAGCAAGCCGAAAACGTTTCTGAGCTTTTGAGAGTCTGTGGATGTGATGATAAAATCAATTAAAGAAGGTATGATATTCGTTGTTGCAGTGAATAGGGGCATTAAGAGTATTGTTTTTCCTTTGTTTTAGTTCTGTTCAATCATACTGAGAGTGAGGTTCAGGTTCTGATGCTCCTGTAGTTGTTCTTGTCGAGGTGCTTCTGTGTGCTGTATTGTTTTGTGGTTAGGAGGACAGGTGGGTTTGTGTCATTAATGTTATGGTTTTCTGCTGCCTTGTTTCTGAAATGAATTCCTGGAGAGCTTCCATGCCCTGTGATACTGATAGAAAAAGCTTGCAGTTAAGATGTTGTTGATGGCTCTGGCTGTTGTTCAGAAATATGGTTTTACAGTGTTACTGTCATATTTGACTGCTACTTAATTAGCTTTCTGTTCTTGATGTTTGCTGTAGTCAGAGCAAGCACAGGTAGTTTCCTTCTCCAGTGGGTGCTTTGAGGTCATTGAAGAGGTTAAGATGGGACTGGAAAAGAACAATGTGTGTGTCCTGGTGCCTTCCATGCAACAATTTTAACATCTAAGGCATGACTTATTTCAGGACACTTTTCTTTTTGGAGTTAGTGCACTAAGTACTAATAAAAATGACCCTTGCCTGTGTTCTCCTGCCAAGAGACATTCTCCTGCTTCCTCTGGAGGAAAGAATTTCATCTTCAGTTATGCAGATCACTGTGGTTTGACTTTGGCCCAGGCCCTTGGATTGGGTTGTGTGAACTGGCACTGTAGACTTCATCCAAATGTTACTGGAGCACTGCAACACTCGCAGAGGTGTTACCTTTTTACTGAAAACATATCTAGCTATCAAGGATTTAGGGAAATACAGTAGCCAACTGCATGGGAAATGACACCGAGAACTGCAGTTTCAAGAGTTATATATTTGCCCTAATTCCATTTTATTGCCATAAGCCTGAACATGAGCAAGTAGTTACAGGCCAAATACAAATGTGCAAAGCTGCTCTTCCCACCCCTTTACCTTGAGCATCCCACACACGCACATAACTATGTGCTGCCAAATGCCTTCAAAGCCATTAGCCCTCATTTCAGTGTTTTAAAGTCTTATCTTTCAAAGTTCCTCTATAACACTTTTCTTGCCAGAGGTAGGCAGTGAAACTTGCTCTTTTTGAGTGGTGAGTTTTGAGGGTTGGGGTTTTTTAATGTAGAGAGTTCTTTTAAAGAAGAATATATTATTTCTCCCTCCTTGAGTCTTCTTTCCCCCATTATTACAATTTTCAAAAATGTAGATGCTCCTAATACAGCAGAGACCGTTCCACAGCTCTGCCTTTAATGGAGTGAGCAGATTGCAGTAAGAATGCGGTGCTGCTCAGTAAATTTAATGACTTTATGAAGATAAATGTTTCCCTTCCAAAGCCCCTTCTTGTCAGAATACATTTAATACCGCCATTCCTTTGAGAACTAAATTCCTGTAGCACTTTGCAGCATATTAGCATGTTTTTCTCACCACATGAAATTGCACTTCAAGCAAGAAATAATAATGTTTCTGCATCCCCTTGTACATTTTTATTACTGCCAATGAATAGGAGTAAATTAACTATTATGGCTAACATTATTCACAGGGACAAATTCCTAACTCATTTTACAGAGAATAATAAATAACTGAATAAATAAGATGCCTTTAATTTCACATGTGAATTATCAAAGATTCCTCTGAGCAGGAGGAATAGGGGCCAGTTGACTTTAGAAGCAAGATACAACTCTGTAAGGGAAGTTAGATCTGTGTCCACTCATCTTTATTTTCTTTTATCTTCCTCAAAGTATAATGAATATCCTTACTATTACATGTGATTCTTATGATAACAGGTTTATTTTGCCTGATTATTTGTTTCTATGTATGTTTATCCTAATAGCAATCTGGGAGATGAGCCACATTGTGCTGTTAGTTGCTTGGATGCTGCTCTGATTGATGGCAATTATCGTATGGTTTACTTCATCTGCAGACCCTCAAGTGCTGTTTAAAGACAGAGTCATTTTACCCTTTTACAACAAGGGAAACTGAGGCTCAGAGGGGTGAGTGTCTTGTAGTAGGCTACTGAACATATCAGAGGCAAAGCTCCAGCTGATCAGGATGTCTTAGGCCATCCTTGAGATTGCCTTGTCACTTGACAGAAGAACTGACCCTCAACAAAGGTCTTCTTTCAAAAGAGAAAATATTTTGATATAATTATCCAGTTCAGAAGGGATCAGTCTTCAAGCATTTTAAAGTGTGGTTAAAGAAGAACTATAAAAATACAAGTATACTTTTGTATTATTCACCAAGAATGACAATTTCAGTGAAAATAGTCCCCAGTTTTGTAAATGAAAACATGGGAATACTTGCCCATGATATTTTTCACTGTGAGGAAAAACATGGCAGAAATAAATTCCTGTTTCTTCAAAATCTGATGGCAATAAAATATTTCATGGAACCAAAATGGTGTTTAACCAGGATATTTTACAATTCTTCTTGAGTCTTTTAAAATTATATTCAAGTTCATGTGCTTGAACATTGTGTCTGCTTTTCTGTCTGTGTTTATTCACGTGCATAAAGCTACTTTGGCTTCATCTCTAACCATTGCTGCATTTCTTTCTTCCAATGGGATGTGGGGATCCAGCCATACCCTGCTGAGTGAATTTGACTGCAGGTGGCCAATGTGTGCACTTGCTTATGGTGGGAAGGTCTCTTCTAACCCTATTTGCCACCTTCTTCACTTGACCAACGCACAAGGGTCTTCCTTAAACCTTTAAACTGACAAAATAAAATTGCTGGTTCTGCATGCTGAGGTCATAAGGGACAGATTTTGTGTAAATTTGTTCTCAAAGCACTGCCACTGGATGTTGGAGGTAGAGGAGGAGCAAGTGGGTCTCCACATATCGTAATGCAGCCTCTGGCTTTTTGGCTGAAGGACTGTCTGTGTGTAACCAAGACTGCCATCCTTAGGTCATTAGTTATTCCTTGAGGAGAGTTGCTGGAAAGGTGGAGTCTCCATGGTTTAATAGACATCTCCACAATTCTTTTGTTGAAAGTTTATACTTTGATTTCTGTAAAGGTGAGAATGAAGATGTGTAGGTGCTGTAGTTATAACTAGAGCTATTTAAAGACAATCCATGAAAATAATTTTTACTGCATAGAAAATTGCAGCAAAGGATTGAAAAATGTCTGTTCCCCTTGAAAAATTCAGGTTCTTTATTGGATGCCCCTCCAACCCTCAGCATGAAGAAATTTTTATCATACAGGATTATTTTATTTGGCTGGTCTTTTATTTTTTTTGGAAAAACAATTCCCCTCACTGGTTTTTTCAATATGAAGAATATTCAGAATACCACACAAAGAATCATAGAATCACAGAATGATTTGGGTTGGAAGGCACCTTTAACGGTCATCTGGTTCAACCCCCTGCAATGAGCAAGGGCATCTGCAACTAGAGCAGGTTGCTCAGGGAAGAGAAGACTCCAGGGAGACCTTATTGTAGCCTTCCAGTATCTGAAGGGGACCTACCAGAAGGCTGGGGAAGGACTTGTAGTGATAGGCTTGTAGTGATAGGACAAAGGGTAATGGCTTCAAACTGGAAGAGGGTACACTTAGATTGGAAATTAGAAATTCTTCACTATGAGGGTGGTGAGACACTGGAACAGGTTGCCCAGGGGGGGTTGTGGATGCTCCATCCCTAAGGGTGTTCAAGGCCAGGTTGGATGGGGCCTTCAGCAACCTGGTCTAGTGGGAGGTGTCCCTGCCGTGGCAGGGGGGTTGGAACTAGATGATCTTTGAGGTCCCTTCCAA
>JAVSBS010016986.1:0-27866 GCA_033124195.1 Coracias cyanogaster
CTGTGCTGCATGGTAAAGAGAAAGTGGATGCTCTGCTGGAAAAGGTGAAAGTGATTACCAGCCTGACAGAGAAATAAATATGCAGCCAATGAAAAGTTGTGGTTGCTCTCCTACAGAACTTTTGGCAGGTGGATGGACTCTTTTAAACAGACCTCTGAGGAGAAGCCCAAAGACAGTGAATTAACTGGAATATTTTCAGTATAATAAACTAAAAAAATACAATGTATGGAGGTTGTGATTCATCCATAAGTCAAGGGGCCAAGTGAAGTGCTGGGGCCTGAGGTGTGGGCCCCCAGTTAGGGTTGACCTGAGGATGAGTCACAACCTAGCAGCATGTTTTGTTTTCCCCACTGGCTTCATGTTCCACAGGAACCTATGGCAGGACTGTCTGAAATAAGACTTCTAAGGGGATGTTTCTGAGTTCAGCGTTGGCCTGTGTGATCAGGTAACTGATAGCAGTATAAAATGATGATGGCTCAACCGGCACAACAACATTATGCAATTTTAGGATAATAAAATAATATATAAACCCAGGGAAGTAGTTCCTGCTAGGACTCTGAAGATCCAAAGACTGAAATAGTTTCTCAACTACAATTATAATACTTCATGGAAAATTCCATGTTTAACTTTTCTCTATGCACTTAACAGATTGCTACGACACTTACCTGTGTCTTTAAATGCTACAACTATTCTTTACTGTAAAGGAAACAAAAATTAGTCTTTAATATTCATTACCTTTTTTGAACCATTGTTAAAATATATGAGTTAATCATATATCCCATATTTCTTCCCACATTTTCTTCTCTGTTAGATACTCAGTAATTCTAATACACTCAAAATAAGACTTCTTACTGCTAATGCACCGTACAGAGGCACTCTGCATGCAGAATAGGCTGACGGTGTTAATGCAGAATTAGTCCAGTGTACTAAGGACAGATTAAACTACTTTGTGATTCTTTTCCAAAATCTGAAACAGCTCTCATGAGCCTAGAAATTCCCAAGATTTGCTGATAATTTGGAGCAACCAACCCAATGAGATAGCTAAATGATAGAGAATGTGCATAGAATCATCAAATTTAGAGAACTTTCCGTCCCAATAAAATTGCTACTGTACTGCATTATGTTTTAGATGCTTTAACTTTTTTAATACCTACGGCCTTCCTCTTTCAGTTCTGCAGCCTGCTGTTCACTTGTATCCTTGCAATCTTCTATTACACATCCTGAAGCTGCTGTGGCAGTTTCTTTACCAGGCATCTAAGTGCTGCTATCCTCATGACCTTGCGTTGGTAGAATCTGAAGGATATCCTTTAGATGAGATTTCTTGTAGCATGTGATTGTCATTAATGTTTAAAACAGTTCTTTCTTACTCTGCCTCCTCACTCTTGAATTCTAGCTATTAGTTTCTAACTCCATATTAAGAACTCCTCATCCATCCTCTCACATGCTTTAGTTCATAACTTGACAACCTAGTCAAGTTATAACATAGATAACATAATAGATAACAGTTATTAATATATCCAATAAGCATACATGAACTGGGGAGAGAGTTTCTTTCTCTCTCTTCCCCTCTTTTATTTTTTTTTTTTTTCCAAAAGTAAGTTTGAAGTCAAGGTATGCCATCAGCTATAGACCCCAGTAATAAAGCTTTTTTACATATAAGTTTGCCTCAATTTTATCTGTACAACTGGAATAAGAGGGTAATTGTTTTTTTTTTCACTATGTGACTGTGTTTATGATGTATACAGCAGTGAATGAGATTCTATTCTTAAAACTTCTTTCTCTCTCTTCATATGTACTTTTCAACATAAGCCGTTAAGGAAGGGCTCAAATACAGTTACACTTAAAGTAAGAAGTATCTTAAACCACTGCTCTTTCAGGAAGCTGTTTTTAAACATGAGAATGATTATCCAAGTCCTGTAACGTGAAGAAATGAATCTTTTCTCTTCTGGTGATGATTTTTCTTAAATTGTTACCTTAATGTCTTTATTGAACATTGTGCTGACAAAGTAAGTGCTATTTTTCTACCATCTTGGGTGTGTCCAGAAATTACAGTATATTTCCAGAGTATGTATATTTTTTTTAAATAAACTTTGACCATTATTTTGTTGTGAACATCTACAGTTCTGAGTTTCCATTACACTTGATCAGGACTACAAAGTCTAGCTGTTAGGAAACAGTCAATAACTCTGAGCGAGTACAGTTCTATTCTGAGGAACTATTTCTAATACAAAGTCTCAGAAATACTTGTACAAAGTAAAAACTTACTTGACAAATTACTTGTTCTAGAAGTAAGGCAGGATATATTGAAAGCTAAAAATGCAGGACTAAATACATAAGAATCATTTTCTTGCCCTTAGCAAGCCACATAAATAAATCGTGATATATCTCAGAAATAGCAGTAGGAGAAAAGCTGCACTTTAGACATGATCCTCTGCAGCATGTTCTCTAGCTTCCTTTTTACTTTGATTACAATTTAATACAATTTTACTTGTTTTATAATAATTTTACCTTGGCTTTGATCCATGTCTTGATCCATAATCAGCATTAATTTCTATCATAGATATGCACTGGATCTAGAGGTAGCTCACAATACCCAAATTAATTAGGTTTGGGGTTTTTTCTTTGGTTTTTTTTTCCCCCTCACTTAAAATGTGTGATACTGACTTCTGTCATCATTAGAGAATGATGATGGCACACTAACTTGTGATAAATAATTTCCTTGCAATTAAGTTGTGCTAAATAATGTAAAAATTCTGATTTTCAGGTAAAGGCATGCATATTCTTTATATTTTTTAATATAACAGGAAGCAGTGATTTCACCTCTAAATAAAAATTCAGTGGAGTTTCATTTGTCTGGATAACAAGATTAGCAGAGAGTGATGTCTAACAGGGTTACATGTTTAGCTTTCTTTACTTACATTTTTTCCTATTGGCAACTACACTTTTGTTGCTATCTGTGTTAGTTTTGTGTAAAATACCTTATTTCACAGTACTGCATGTTCCATTTAATTTAGGCCAGGGTTTTTTTGCCTTCTTTTGTAATGATCTTGATTATTCCATTGAAAATTTAGCACTCCATTTAACATTATTTACCAGCATTCTCTAGCCATGTTACCAAATTATAAAATTTAGATAATTCATTCAGATTCTTATTTCTTTTCAAATACATGCAAGCCTGAGTGCTGGTCTGTTGGTGTTTTTTTTTTCTAGCATAGCACTATGAGTTTTTTCTTTTTTATTTTATTTTTTCTTTAGATGGCTGTTTATGATATCAGAACATTATCCAATTTCCATCTGTATTTTTTAACTTGATAAATTAAAAATATATTATGAAATATTATGTCTGGATTTTTAAAAAATACTTTATAAAATGTTGCTGAGGTAGCTTTGCATTTATTTTTTCACTCTTCTCTCTTATTATGAAAACAGTATCTGATCACCTACCTCCACTTCTAAACAATGAATAGCTATTCTTTTAGACTTAAAAAGGTTTTTAATAATTATTCCATTTCTTTGTATATTCAGGTCAAAATGTCTTACGTGCAAAGCAGGCTGGGAAAGGTAATGTCTCCTGCTAAAATAACTGATATAACTGGTGGGGAAAAAAAACATCAGCACTCAGATTTATGGGCTCTTCTTCATGACTGGAATAGAAACAGCAAACATCAAAATGTATTATAAATTCAGAATAAATTATTTTGGTTTAAATAGATTATGCCAATCATCTAGGCCATCTAAGTGAGACGGTATTTTAGTTTAGGTAGAAAAGTATGGTATCATATGTGGGAAAGAGAAAAATCAGGTAATCTGTCATTCTGTTTAATAAGCCAGGATGATATAAGGCAGTACATCATATTTTTATAACTAGTCTCTTCTACTGTATTAACTGCACTGTTGAGAAATGCGTTAGAATTTGTTATTACATAAATGGTACCTACCATGTGATTCCTTTTTCTATGACACTTTCAAATGCAGTGTGAAGTGTTATTAAGCCTCTTCCACTTGTCTTTCATAGTTTTAGAGAGTTATTTTTTATGTCTTTATTTTTCCTCCCTTTTTCACTTAGGTTATTTTCTACAAAATTTTTACTGATGTTTTTGATATGAGAAATTCTTGATAGTGGTGATATTTTTCAAATGTAACAAGAAACCTCTTTTAGGATACTACAATCCTGAAAAATAGATTAAGTCTAATCTTAGGGCCAAATTCATGTTGGGACAGCTACCTTTTGAACTCTTAAATCCTTCTGGCAATTTCAGTTGGAGAAGTTATTTATCTTTATTACTGGCCTAAGGCAGGACTGATGTGATTTGTTGAACAATTGTTACATTTCTGTAGTGATAAATTGATAAGGCTTCCTTAGAACACTTGAAAAGTTTGTGAACACCAAAACCATTTGAATGAACTGCTCTTTGCTTGCAGATGTGGTTTTATATTTGTGCCATAATTACTCAGAATTGTTTTTATGGTAAGTGCAAAGGGTTTGTTAGATTCCAGAGATTATTTCCACATTTAAGATCAAATGTAGTACAGTTTACCTTTGGTTTAATGTTTACAAATATTATATATAGAATGAGCTTGCAGCTTCTACGCAATTTTAGTCTCATAATATCTTTTAAGATACTTTGTTGTAAGGTCTATTAGAATTTTGGCTGTTACAGATTCCTTGTCTTAATGACATGATTCTGAATAACATGAAAAAAATAATTTAAAAAAAAGTAGCTCTTCAATTTCTTCAAAAAAAGCTGACATGACATCATATAAAAATAGATATCACAGATTTTTCTTTATATGTAAATCTAGATCTTTCTACCATAAATAAGTATCTACTACTATAACTCCTGCTATTCCTGCCAACAGCATTTTGCTATTCATATGGGTTACCTGCTTCTACCTACTTGCAGTGTAAAACTCTCAGAGAAGTACTCTAGAGTAACTGTAGATGTAACTTAGCTAATTGAGACTTAAGTAACTGAGTGCATAAAATATTATTGATTTGACAACAAACTGGTTGTCTAATCAAAAAAGTACCACAAGCTATGGTTATTTGTGATGTCAGAGAGACTCAACACAGAGGGTCACAGTATCCACTAAATGACCTAACTATACAATTCCTTTTTGTGTTATTTTAATCTTTAGCTCTTTGTTCCTCCCCATAAATAAGGGCCTCCGCTAGGCATTGAAAAAGGGACCACACATTACATTATAGAGTTGATGATAAAGAAATAGAATTGAATGTTTTCTGTAAAGTGAAAACTCTGTGATCTGAAACACCTCAAAATCTGTCCCAGTGGAATTTCACAGGCAAAATGACGATACTTAGTCATATATTTAAAAACTCTGGAGCATAAGGGTGTAAAACAGAGGAAAAAAAAAATCTAAGAAGTTTGCTCACTGTTTATCAGTAAAATCATTCCTACTTCTACATAAATTAACAGATTGTTGTAATCTTTCCTATCAGATTCACTAGAGCTTTGCTAACAACGGCAAATTTATTGCATTCCCTTTCCTGTTTGAAATTATAGCTGAAAGGAAACTTGTGGAATCACAGAATGGTTGGTGTTGGAAGGGATGTGTGATGGTCTTCTGGTCCAGTGCCCCTTCTCAGCCAGGGTCAGTTACAATAGTTTGCCCAGCACCACGTCCAAATAGCTTTTGAGTATCTACCATCTACTACTCTACAACACCTATGGGCAGCCTGTGGCAGAGCTTAGTCATCCTCATAGTGAAAAAAAAGTGTCTCCTGATGTTCAGATGCTACTTCATGCCTTTTAGTATCTATATCTTTGGGAGGTTTGTGTATTTATTTCATACCATAGCCTTTGTACACTTTGCTTTTGCTATTCTATTTCTGTATGTAATTATTATTTACCCTTTTCAGCTGGAATGTTTTAGTCATAATATATACAAAGAATGTAGAATGTAGGAATAATACTGTTTTTAGTTTACCATCAGCAACTGAACTTAAGGAATATCCTTAATAGTCCACAAGATAACGTATTCACAAAATATGATGACAAAATGGAGTTTTCCTGTTTATGTAATCTCTACAGTGCCAAACACATAAATTAAATGGGAAATTATGCATGTACACACTGCATGTATGTTACAAGTATTTCAACAGAAATTAAAATTACTAAAAACCTAAATAATGAAGTAATAACAGAGTACACAGTGGATATTGGATAGTTAGAGGAGAAAAAAGCAGAGTAAAACATTTCAAAGAAAACTTACCAATGAAATAGAGAAACTTGCAATGAATCCTGTCACTCCCAAGCATCTGAATGTCTTCTAAATACTTTCCAACTGGAAATGTTCATAATATTCCAAGTTAGGTGTTGTGACTGAACTGTGTATTGCAATTGGTATGTGTTTTGTTAAGTGTAACTTACATTTGTATTAAGTTATACAATATATGTTGTATCTTTCCACTAGGTTATAAATTCCACATAACATAAACAAGATATAAATATTTAAATAAGGAAATTTGACATGAATCTTTACACCTTCCATGTGGAATATATAAAAGAACTCAGTGGGATACTATAGGACTCTGGCAGAAGAGTAACATAGTGTGTTCATATGAACATAATGAAAAGCACATGATTTAAAGTCATGTTGGAAATGTCTTAGTAACATCAACAACATCAACTAGACTTAGTCTTCTCTTGCCAGTCCTAACAACAACAAAAACTGAAAAAATAGCAATCATAAATGAAAATAAATCTGTGCAATATTTACCTTTCATTTACTTTTGTATTGGTCCAGAGGATTATTTTATTTATCTTTTATGCATAGTGATTAAAAGTATTTTCAAAACCCTGTAAATGGAAAAGTCTTTTACTATATGTAAATCATAAAATTATAAATTGTGTATATGAAAATTGGTATTGTTAACATAACTAATAATTAAGATAAAACATTCTGTAAAATGGAATATACAGATACTAATATACACAGTCAAATCCTCAGCTTTTAAAAATGGGTGGAATTATTCCTGAGCCAGTGGCACTTACAAAAGCATAGTGGTGACTTATAAAAGCTTCAGATCTTGTTGCTTTTATATTTCCTTGTTTTCTGATTGCCATACTAAGCTGATACTGTCACATATAGCCTATGTTTTTGAAATTATGAAATAAATTATGAGACATGTAGGAGACAGGAACACTTTTTTAAACACAGTATGTAATATCCCCACTAATTGCTTTTATTTTTCTTTTAAGTCTTCAAAGTTTTTTTCATAATTACTTGGGGATACGAAAACATTGTCATTCTTTGTCAATCTTCTGATTGCAAGCGACTAAGTCCTATTTTGTTTTCTAAAGATTAACAATTAATAGAAAGATTTACATGAAACTATAAACAGCAGATCAATACAGATGTTTACTATTAAGGCATACAGCATTTACTAATTTCTCCTACTTTCTTCAACCTGTAAAGCTATAAAAATAAAAACTGCTATTTCCATTATTTTCTACATCCCAGTTTCTTATTTTTGTGAAATATCGTTCATTTGAAGGAATGCTTTTAATTAGTCTATAACAAAAAGGAATCAAACTTACTGATGTTCCAGTACCATACTATAGAGAATATGATACATCATACTAGCATAACAGAATTGCAAGGACTGTGTTGAATAACATTATTCGTATTATATTATTCACATTCATAATGAATTAGACTCTGAACTGTAGATCTAGGTTGTCTGTTTGGCCTTTACTAGATTTACTTTGGCCTGAGAATGGAGTATGACATGTTGAATTACTTGAGAGTTTTCGATGTCCCTTGTTTCCTAGGAGCATTTGATGTTGTTATGATCTTTTCCTCCTGTAAATCTATGTCAATCCCACTAACTCTGGCCTCATACCATGCCGACAAGACAATGCAACCATACAGAGCAAGGTTCATAGATTGGTGGCCTAGGAGCAGCAGTGGTCGTCTGCCAGCCACAGCGATTTACTCAATCTGGGAATTCTTTTGTGGCAAAAGAGAAAACTGCCTGTATAAATTGTATGTGATTGAGTATTTCACTTCCCTTCAGGCTGTTATCTGTCAGTTGTCTAATACAGGTATGAATGAAGAAGTCTTCGGTCACCAAAAAGAATAAATGAGGGCACTTTACTTATTTTTAACTCTTCCTTCATTAATTAGCTTCTTGATCTTTGTATTGCCACTTCTTCTGAAACTGTAATTTTTTTTTTTCCCTTTTATTCTTGCCTTCACTTCTTGCTTGATCTTTTCAAATCTTTTGGCTTTATCCTTCATTTTATCTTCACTTCTTTCTAACTACCAAACATATCCATCCAGTTTGAGGCATCGAGCAAAATGCTAAACTGCTTTCAGAAGAAGCTGAGCATTATTTTTAACATTACTCCCAATTCTTTTCATTTGAAGTTATGACACATTCTATTATTTTTTGAAGAAAAAAAAAATACAAAGGAAAAAAAAATTGAAATGGCAGATTGCATCTCATAGCAATCTTTCTTATTCCTAGTCAACTAAGCCAAGATTTTGAAATCTGTGTACCTAATTTAGGAAACTAAATTCGTTAGTTTAATTTTTAAAGTAGCCAGCCATTTCTAATGAGATTAATTTAGTCTTGGATTTTAGCCTAGGTCAGTCTCACTGATTTCAACAGCAACAGTTAAAGCAATAAATAAGGCTTCATGAAATTCTATTATTGGTCTCTGAAGTAGCATATTCCCTACTGATGTCATCACATACAACTCCCCTATCTTTGTGTCACAACATTAATATCATTATTTCTCAAAAATCCAACCAGACTTCTTCATGAGACTCACTGGTTTTTCCAGTTTTGTAAAATTGAATTAACTTTTCCAAGGTATTTGACTATAGTAACAGCAATCCTGTGTTAATTGCATGCAGTAAAACTCTGACCATAACTTGCTGAACGTTTTATTAGGTTAGCATGTATTTGCATGCAAATACAAAAGACTGATTTTCATTGCTACCTGAATAAGATGCAGTTATAAGCTGTAAAAATTACTATACACTTAGATGAAATTAATAGAGAATTTTCCTTGAATATTTGTGAATATTTGCTGTGACTGTATACATATACATAGGGTATATACCCCATGAGTTCTTGAATCTAGCCTCCTATAAGAAATGGAAGCAAACACTTGCCACTCTGCATTCAGGGACGTGACACAATGCTTGAAACTTGTCACTTCATATTGTTTAGGACTAGTGAGAAGCAAAGTTTACTTTCCCTCCTGCTCTAGCTGTATAATTTTATTTTCAGAAAGATTAACTTTTACCTTGTTTCTCTTTGTCCCACTGTAAACATGGAGCCTTATAGTACAATACTGACTAGTAATGGGTCATGAGCTTTGTACTGAAGATGGAGATGTCAAAACTAACACTTGTCAGACTTGCTCTGTCTGAACATTTCTGAACGTTCCTGTAGCTTTGTTTTCACTTGGGTTAGCTCTAGTAGCATTTTCAATAATAGACCAAGTGTCTATGGCTAATTTATTTTACTACTGTTTATTTGAGTGGAGTACAACAGAATTTTTATATAGACAGCATTAACAAGTAGTTGTTCTATGCAGAACTGGATATTTACAGCACTTAAATGGCAATGCAGTGTAGAGAAATATATGGTTTTTTTAAAAAAAACCTGTGTGTTATATACATGTAACCATTACAATGTTAGAATGTATTTTTCCTGACCAGGATGTGATTACTAAACAGATGACTAAGTAGCAACCACAGGTTTGCAATAGGAATGACATAAAACATGCTATGATGGAATTTACCCCTCAAGGTGATAAGGAGATTGCAAAAAGTTTAGAGAGCATAGGGTCAGAAAAAGTAAAATTAGGAGCTAATATTATTATTAACAATAATGATAATTATTTTCAGAGTTTCTTTCTGTTTCTTCACATGGGCATTTGGTTGATTGACTTTTTAAATGTAAACTAATAAATAAGGTATTACTCAATCTTGTGTTTGTACTTAGCTACAATGAAACTAAGAAAGCAACATAGCAAGGAACACTTCACATACTTAAAATATGAGTAGCACTGGAGAGAAGGACTTTGACTTTTTCCATGGATAGATAAGGAAACTCAAACATCATCACTGCATTTTGCTCTGATACTGCAGCCACAGCTTAGTATCGAGTACTGCTCTTTGCTTTTTACACTGATGTAGAGTTGCTGATATTAATGCAATAGTACATTGACATCCTGGATTTTTCACCTTGTTGTGGTTTAAGTCCAATGAGTTGGCAGCAAAGCAGCACACAGGCCCTTCCTCAATCCTACCACTCTACAGTGGGATGGGGAGGAGAAAATACAACAAAAAGTCAAGAGTCAAGACAAGAAGAGAGGGCTCACTCTCCAATTATAAACACTGGCAAAACACAGACTCAACTTGGGGAAACAAAATCAATTTAATTTAAACAACAATAATACCATCAATTTACTAACTGAATCAGAGTAGGATAGTGATAAATACAACTGGATCTTAAAAACACCTTCCCTTCTTCTCAGGCTCAGCTGTGCTCCCAGTTCTCTACCTCCTCTCTGCCAGTGACACAGAGTGGAAAGGAATGGGGGTTGCAGTCAGTCCCAGTTCGTTCCATGTTGTTTCTGCTGCTCCTTCCTCCTCAAGGGGAAAAGTCCTCACAGTCCTTCTCTGTTGCAACATAGCATCCCTCCCACAAGAGACAGTCCTCCACGAACTTCTACCAGTGTGTGTCCCTTCCACAGGTTGTAACTCTCCCTGTGAAGGACTGCTCTAGTGTGGGCTTCCCTTGGAGTCAAGGCCTTCTTTAGGAACAGTCCTCTGCTCTAGTGTAGGGTCCTCCATCATGGGCTGCAGACAGGATTCTTCTCCACTGTTGCTTTCTACAGGTTGCAAAGACTCAGTTGCCATCTCATCAAAGGCTGAAGTGGAAGCACTGCTGCAGCACACTTCCCCCCTCTCCATGCTCACTGACCTCAGTGTCTGCATGGTTGTCTCTCTCTTTCAAAATAAAAGAATTCTCCAACAGATTTTTCCCCTCTCAAATATGTTATGGCAGAGACACTGATTGGCTTGGCCTTGACCAGAAGCAGGTCTGACTTGGAGCTCAGGGAGCTTCTCAGAGCTTCTTAAAGGAGCCCACATCAGTAGTCCCCTCTCTCACTACAAAAATCCTGCCAGGCACAAATATAACATATACCTCAAAGTGTCAGAGGACTTAAAAAATTTCCTGTTATTTATGCTTTTACATTTGGAAGCATAAGTTTTAATTAAAAGTGTTATTTAATATGAAATAGTTCAGTGAACCCTGACTCTTCTTGGAAAATGGTATTTGTTCTTAATTATAGAGAATTTATTGGATTGTATTCTGTGCCTTTCTATCACATCTAAAAATAAAAAAGGAGTGGGTAAAAGAATACCAGAAAGAATGCTTTTGATCACATTCTGAAGGTTATACTGCTTGCTGAACAATTGCTTAAGATTATTACTTTACTGCATGATTGCCTACCTTCCCCTTCTAAAAATCCCCAAAGTATTTAGAAACATGCCTGAGGTACCACAATAATATGCAGACATAGCTTGTCAGACACATATGAATCAAACTTGACCAGAAGACTTCCATAAATTGAATTTCCCTGAAGCTTGCTAGTTCTTCCAAATGAAATTTTTTCATGGTGCTTTTCCAATGTCTGTCATCAGTCACCACTGTAAGTGCAGCTCAGAAGGAAGGATCCCAGTGAGTTCAATACTTTCCCAGTACATTTTTTCAATTCATGGCAGTAGATACCATAAGGAATGGTACTCAATCAGAAAACTGAATTAATAAGAAACTGAATGTTCTCTTCTCATTAATACATGAGTATGATGGTAGTTCTTTCAGGTCCAAGATCCTTTGTGAGAGAGTTTGGGGTTTTTTTTTCTGAGTTCACCTTTAGGTAAGTCTAGGATCTAGCATGTATCTGAAGAAAGAGCTTAGCTTTTCTTCCTTTATCTAGTTTGCTAAAAAAAAAAAAAAAGGCTAGGGTCACTACAGTTTGTGTGACTCAGTCCTGTGAGCTGTGTGATGTCCCCAGTGAACATTAAATTCAATGTGGCTTGTTACAGCAATAAAATCTTCCTTGTGTAATGAATGATATATGTCATACTTGCCTAAATGGTGAGCAAAGAACAAATTGTCCTTTAGAAAGACAAATTTTTTTCAGCCCTTTAGCTTACCAGAAAGTGTTCAAACACACGTTAGAACTTGTTCTGCCTGTTCTTTCCTGCTCAGCTAGCACCAAAAAACCAATATTTTTCTAAACTAACAAACAGATAGAAATTCCAGTCTAAAACTGGCTGACCATTTCACTTTGGAGCTACAGAAAAAAAACAACAACAAAAAAACAAGCACCAGGGAAAAAACTCCAATATTTTTACTGCTTATCCTGTAGGACTGGGGCTTCTGTGCATTTTCTCTTCCATATTAGTTTTTAATGTAGAATTTATCAGATTAAATATTTGATCTGTAATCTAATACGTAACTCTTGGAACTATTCGGTATGTATAGGTCCTTCACAATTTCAGAAGTGGTCCAGTTAATACCTATTGAAAGAATGTCAAGGTTTACATACTAAAATTATAATTATTCCTAAATAAAAAAAAAATATTTCACAAGAAACTGTTTCCTAATATTTGAAGTTTGATAGTAAAGCACTTAATCTAATGATATATATGGCTTTTAGTCTCCATAACATGAATTTGTTAAGACATTTGTTATGTGTCTGCAGATGGGATGAGAAGAATCTTATTACTCAAATATATCAACAGTAACATTAAGTAAAAGAATATTCAAAAATTATTTAAAAAATAAACAAATATTAATAAATAAAGGATTGAATTATTATGTGCTTGAAAACTTCCTTACGTTTGTTGCCCAAGGAGATTTCTGTCTTGTTATTTTTATTACCATAGGTTAGTTCTTTAAGTTTGCCCTCCCATTCTCATTCACCTCAACTTTCTACTATGTGACTAGGGATGCTAGAGCACTCACATTAGATTTGGGTATACGCTACAAAAACAGTTTAAGGGAATTTTCTTGCAAGATCATAATTTCCATCTCCATTCTGTGCAACAGCATTTAGAAGAGTATAGCAGTGATGCCAGGATATACTATGATGTTCTTCACTTTTCATCAACTAATGATAAAAAAAAAAAGGCTAACAGATAAGAAATAAATTCAGAATCAGGATAAAACATTGTAATGAACATAGCAATGCTAGAAATTAGTACTCTGAGATAAATTGAAATAAGAGACACATGTCCTTCTCAAACAACAACAAAAAATATTTCCTTTAAAACTAAGTCAGTAAAACCTAACCTGTAGGTACTTTCACTCTTATATTGCTAAGCATAGGAGGAATTAGAAATTATATCACCTCAGCTCAGTTTTCCCTTAAATTGTACAATATATTCTTTTCAATAGCTGATTGTGGAAATTTATGCCCAGATAAAATTAAGGGCAGAATACAATATGAGTAATCAAAAAAAAAATCACTTAAAGTTGTAATATCCACAACTAGAAGTTAATTTACTTTGCAGCTTGTCTCTATGAATACTAGAATTCAGTATATATGGGTTTGATGGATACTCAGATTCAAATAGGCTTCCTAGAATTATGAACAATATCTCTAATAACAAAATTAATTTTTGTACTTTTTTAGTGTCTATGTAATATTGAAAAAAAATTTTATCTCACCTTAGAGTCTATTGCAGTACACAACATATAGCACTCATCTGAAGTATCACATTTTGGAAATACCATGAATTGTGACAAACTATTTAATGGTTCATTAAGTACTTACACCTACTATTAAAAATAATTTCCTGTTAGAGAGCTAGTTATTATTTTATTATTGTATTTCCCCAAATTAATTTTCATATACTTCTGTTGCTACCATTATTTTCTTGAAATCACTGAATGTTGTGACATCTTACACATAACCTTTGTCACAACAAAAAAAATCCATCTCTGATCTATAGGATGACTACTTTTCAACATAGCAGTTTGGTGTACAAAAACTACTGTGAAAATATGTTAGACCTGTCTCTGCCCCCTCAGCCTCAAACTCAAGTCTCAGCATGTGGCTAAGAAGTGTATCTGCAACAACTTTACATCTTGTCAGACAAAGATAATTGCTTTAATCTGGTCATGTGGCAAAATGTATTTGTAATGAGATTTGTAATGAGATGTCTTTTCTATCTTTTCAATACTGTGACATTTAATCACGTAATAGATTGTAATATTATAATAATAAGAAAACCACATGACACTGAAGAAAGTATGACTGGAAAATGAAGCAAACCCATAACAAGTGTGATCTATCTTTGGTCTGACCCTTTCTTCATCTACGTTTTAGAGGTTCAGCTCTACTCTATGAGGAATTAGCCTTGTTATAAATAAACCAAAATAAATTCAAACAAAAATAAATTGAAAACTTGAGAAATCTTAAGTGAATTAAATAAATTTGATTGGTCTAAAGACATGGAAGAAGAATCAAAGTGTCAGATTAGAAAAAGTTGTTAAGAATGAAAAAGAAAAATAAAAACCTAGAGTATAATAATGGCAACAAACTACGTGTAGAGGGAAATGGTTTCTTTGCAGATGTTCTTCTATTGTGTTCTGGTCCTTTGCTAATGAGGAATTACCATGTTTCCAGGACCCCATTTCAGTCCACTGGGTACATCAAGCCCTGCCTCAGTGTCGCTGCAGCAGGGCCATTCTCCAGCTCCCCACAGTCCTGCCCTGCCCTAGGTATGGGCCTGGCTGAGTACAGGCTGAGCTGGGCCCACCCATGAGCCCACATGATGTCCCAGCCTCAGCCCATCCCCAGGGAGGTGCCTGATGCACAGGGCTGGGGCTGCCCTCCAGTCTGCTCTGCTCCTGGCTGGGGTAATGGGACAGGCTCTAGACCCTGCTCTGCTCTGTCTCTGGGGTGTCCTTGCAGCTCCCAGCAGCCTGGACCCAAGCAGCCCTGACACTTCAAGACATACTCATAACAAGAGGCAGCTGTCACCACTTTCAGTCACATTGATTTCACTGAAAGGGGGATACATAACTCACAGATACACATACAACTGCTCATCATCAGTTTTGAGGCTCTACACAACATTGCCTTTGTCGCAGTGTGGGCTTTTTTCCTTAAAGTTCCACAGGCGAAATAACTATATAAAGCATGTATTCTCTTAAAAATAAGGCCACTTTTCCCACTCATACCTACTGTGACAGCACACATCTGGAAAACAAAACCTACTGTAATCTCAGAAGGCAGCCACCATTTATCTCTACTCACCTTATTACCTTTTGTGTTCATATTGATAAGCTCTCTAGAATTAAGAATGATCTAATACCTCGTGCCCCCAGAAATCTATGTATATACCCTGTTTCCTACTCATATCTGTTTTGATATAAGCATGTAAGTTTGGAATAAAATGGCTTACCAATTAATCTTTGAAAAGCCCAAGGGTGGTGGTAATAATTGATTAAGAGAATTGTGTAACATGTTACGGAATGTTATACTCTATTTTAAAAATACATAGAGATAGCAACAGTAGATTAATCTAAAAAGTGCAGGATATGGTGTTCTACTTGACAGTATTGTTTCTGTATAGCAGTATGTTAAAAGAGCCCAGTAGCTCTACTAGATCTGTTATTACAATGATGAATTTCAAATGTAATACCACCTAATACAAATTGCTTGTAGCATGAGGAAAACAGAAATGAAGTCTTCAACCTTTGTTACATGGATAATGTTTATATTAATTTTCTGTTCCTGCCAATGTGGGAGGTAAAGCAGACTGATCAGCAACTATCACCTATTTTCAATCTGATTTTTGCTGTTTTAATTTTATCTCTTAAAATTTGGAGTAATTTTTTAATTAGTTTGTAGTTTTTCACAGAAAATATTGGCAGAGAAAAATAAAACCAAAGATAAATCTGTTTACTTCTAAATCAACATAGATCAAATACAGGAAGAATCTGAAACTAAATCGGTTTTAGCTGATTTTTATTAATGAGAATGATATTTCCATTGTTATATTATAAATACACTAATTTTCAGTTACATCTTGAGTGCTGAAAATTGCAAACTGATTTACAACAGACTACCACACAACCACTACTTCACATAACTGGATTTGATCCTCTGCATGTTGAGAGATAACTGCCTTAGACAGCAGATTGCAGGATCTCCAATATTTCTGTTAATTTGAACACCCACTAAATTAATGTTCCTCTTTGGACTGAGACAACCTACTACTTCACTGTGAAAGCCACGATGTGTAATGCAACTACATAGTATTTGCAAGTTAGATAATAGCAGAATGTAGTTTGAGAAGCATACATGTAAAAAGAATAGTTAGATATGATATCCACACAAATGTAAGAGTGAGGCCTTTAAAGTGTCTTTTAGCTGATGTTTAAACCTGGAAAGTTCCAAATGTTGCAAGTGCCTCATGTTTTAATCTTAAAGTACCCTAGGTAAGTAAAACATCCTTGCGTGTGTTACAGGCTTCAGTTTTAACAAGATTAAAAGGTTATCTTATTCTGACTATTTTTACTCACAAATACTGATGGGTACAAGCAAGTACATGTATGTCTGAAGTTCCTGAGAGCCTGAACTATCCTCTGTGCAAAACAGAGCAGTATCTATTGCTTCTTTGAAACTACACATAATGATGATACTGGTGCCACAGCTCTGGCCTAAACTTCTCACAAAACTATTTATTTATTCATGTTTCTAGTGCTTTAACTCTTCCAGGATGTGGTACATATAAATTCAATTTTGTTCTTTAGCCCAAGAGATTAGTACATTATAGCCTTGTCAATTCTCATATTTTCAACAGACATTGTATAAAGAACCCTTGATAAAAAGTCAAACTTTTTTTCACTTGCTAATGAGTGACCTAATCATTACTCAGTACAGGCAGACTTTTCTGACAATCATGACATTTTTTCTGCATGCTTTCAGAAAAGCAAATTTACTACATCTTAAAAGAGTTGATAGGCCAACAGCTGCAAAATTCTCAAGGAAGGCAAAAGATGACATTTAATTTGCCTTTAGCAGAAGATAGTTTTCAATCTTGGTATCAGTTAACCTAGGAAATATTTTAACTATTGAGCTGTTGTTAGGAAACAGGGGAAGCCCTGGTCCTGGCTGTTTTAAAAGTGTGACCCATGATGTTTGAAACACAGCTGAAATGTTACTATAAAAAAGGGTATCTAAAATAGTCTGCTTGGAGATACAAATACATATGTCCCAAAATATATCCTGCGTATCCTGGACACCTCTGTGCATGATATCTAAACTCCTGAGGTTTAAAGGTAAGTTGAAGTAATTATTTGATTTTTTTTTATTATTTTCTTTTTCCCGAGTGTCACAATATTAAAATTCCTAGTATAACCATTAAATTGATATTCAGACAACATTGAATCCAGACAGCCAAATTGTTTTTCAGGCTTTTAAAAACTGTGATTTCCACTGTCCTTTTTCACAGCAATTAATTTTCTTTTTTGATATATCCAATATTCTGAAAATATTCCAGTGGATGGAAATGGGGCCAATGAGAGAGTAAGATACCGCTAAATTACTGAGAAAAGTTCAAGAACAACTATACCAACAAGAATACTTTTAGAAAAAAACCCAGTCTATAAAGAGAATGAGGATGGCAAAAGTATTCAGAATTTTCTTTTTCGTATTAGGTATTTAACCTTGAATATGTAATTTTTTCAGGACTGATCTTACATTATTTTAAAAATCATGTTTATTTCAAAAAGGAACTGGTTTCAACACAGCAATGCCAAGCCATTTTTTATCATTTTTGTAGTATTATTTGCAATGGCTACATTTAAAATAAGACGTTCTTAAGCAGAAAATACGGCGTTAAGTTGCTGTGGAACGGTATTTATAATCTAAGGGTAAAATAGAGCTCATTTTCATGCAAGTGATTTTGTAAATCAATTTATGTACTTGCAGCATAAAAGAAAAAGTTTTTACTTTTACTAAGGAATATCTCTGATCCCATTTATCTCTACATATTTTGATGTCATTCAGCTCTTCTGCAATGTCCATCAATATACATGTTCTGATTCATTTTTGTTGTGTCAATTACATCTCTTTAGCATATCTATCTCAATGCTCTGAGAGTTTCTATTCTTGTCTTTCCATGCATGATCTTGGGCTTTACTGATTGCATTTCATTGAAATCCTGTCATTGAATTGATTAATTTCATTTTGTCTTTCCTATTATATTCTTCCAATACCTTAGTGTTTTGCAAACATCACTTGATTTATCTTTATGAGACTACTGTGAAGTAAGCTCTTATCTCAGAGCAGAGGAAATTTTAAGTACTCAACAATTCTACAAATCAAGTCACACAGGTTCTCAAGTTCAGTGTTTAGAAAAAGGAGGATCCACATTTAGGGGCAATCTATGAAATTATTGTCATATGTGATTTGCTAAGTGTGGTAGTTTAGTAAAGCCGTGGTGGGGCTTGGTGTCTGCAGGCACCTGAGCTACGCAGCTGCCACACCATCGCTGCCAGTGCCCCCTGCCACGGACAGAGAAGAGATTTTCAAAATGCCTTTTTGAGCTGAGATAAGGAGGGTTTAATACAGTGACACATAAACAATTGCAGTAACAACAGCAATAACAACAGTAAGAGAGAAATCTACAAGTAATCGATACCACATAGACAAAGAGATGCTCCCAAGTGGAGAACTGGCCTCAGGGCAGGATGTCAGCATAGTATAGAATAGCCTGGCTGCACCAAATTAACCCTGTCCTGTCCAAACCAGGACACTAAGCATCATAGAAGAACTTTGTCATAAGTGCTAGCACATCATCAAGTTCTCAGGGTATTATTTTACATCCATGAGATCAGTTCACAGTCTTATTCATCCTATATTAACATCTTCTCTCGGAATCCTGCTACAAATTTGGCTTGTTCATGCAGAAAGAAATCTTTTTGATCACATGATTTAAAAACTGTATCACAGTGTTAGTTTAAAGAGGACATAATTAAAACTGGTCAAGTAACTTAAACACTGGTATTTCCAAGCCTTTAATTGCATGTCTCTATAATCTTCATTCTCTTTTCACTTAATCCTCAATTTTATAATCTTCTGGGGTCATGTCCAAATACTGCTTAATTAACTGTAAAATAGTATTGCAAAAAGAAAAAACAAGATTCCTCTCATGACAGAAATAACCAATACAGAACACAGATTAAAAAAAAAAAATTATAGGTGTTAATGAACTTCATCAAAGCACAACAAATAAGTTTTACTAGAATGCATCAAAAAGACGCAGTCAGTGATAATGCAAGTATTATCATTGTAAGTAGTCATTAGCATTGTAAACATTTTTTATCAGTTCCCACTGGTAATTAAAAAGCATCACGTTTTTGTAAGATTCATCATTGTTGACACAAGTCTTATCTACTTAGGCTGGTAGTAACTACTTCATCTACTTACACCATCCCTCTGTATTATTTATTATTACCATTCAAAGTGAAAAATAGTTATCTCTGCTCCCCAAAGGTGTATTTCGAGGCAATGAAATAGGAGAGATTGGGGAAGGTCTGAATGGAAAGCAAAGGCATAGCAGATATAGCAGCACTGAGTAGTAGGTACTGCTCCCAGAACCACAGTGCTCTTCCAATAATATTGCTGCAAAATAATTTTGGTATCATATGTATTTAAAATTGCAGTAATGCTGTAGTAATTGTTCATCTTTTTTGATTGTGTATGGCATTATGGCACATATGATATATTCTAGGGTCTTCCATTTATAAGATGTAATAAACAGCTTCAGGTGGTACAATTCAACAAACTGATGGTCCTCTACTTTTAGAAGTAAGGGCAAAGCATGTCAGAAAGCCTTATCCTGTTACATATGCAGAAGAATGAACTGTAAATCAGAAGTCACTATATATTTTTTCATCATTATTCATGAGTTACCTGCACCAAAAATTGTACCAAGTCAATGCTAAATTCATGTTCACTGGGATATTTAAGAGGTTTCTGACCTAACACTGATTCTCTAAAGTCAATGACATTTTTACAGTTAACATTAACAGATATTGGGCAATGCTGAGTGCTTTAGAAATTCCTGTGTGAGAAGTTGCACAGGGAATCAAGTGGAAGGGTTTACAACCTACTGCTACAAATGATGCAAAACCTGAGACAAAATAGTAGGATGAGTTTGATGGTGGCCATGAAAGAGAAATAGAAAGAAGAAAAACATAACGTAGTAACTCAGCAAGTGTTTTCCTGAAATATGAATAATAATATTAATAATATTGTTTAAAATTAAAGATATAGAAGGACTAGTGAAGCACAGTGTCTTTGTTACTCATCTTTTAAAAGGGTGGGAGCACCTTGTACTGGCATTTTAACTCAAAGAAAGGTTTAGAATGGTAAATAACATAGTCAAAGAGTTGCAAAGACTTCTTAAAGAAATTGGTATGCTATCTTCTGGAAAATAAATCACTTCTTTATAAGATATAACATTTAGGCCTGAAAGGAAAACATAAAATAAAACTCAGCAGACTAGGAAGTCTGGTGAAAAATGTCAGTGTTAATTTCATAGGTGTAAAAAAATATGATATTTACATTACATTATTGTAGACTGCTATAAAATCAGAAAATATATTTCTTATGGTTGAAACCCTTGTTAACAATTATGTTGAGATGTCTCTACTGCATTAATGAATGAAAGCCTTAACGGACACTGGCAAAACAAAACCTAACTTAGAACCCTGGCCTATATTCAGACAACAGAATACCCTGCGGCATCTCTACAAGATACATCCTGATTAAAGAAAAACTATTTCAGACATTGATTGTTGTGGTTAAAATTGTTACATGGAACAGGTTCATTACTAATGGATCACTACAATATGCATTTACAGATGGATTTTTCTGTAGGCTTCAGTTTTTCCCCTAGGACACCATATGCAACAGCATGTATGTATAAAACTAGAGTCCATCTCTTGCATGAACAGATAACAATAGAGTGCAGAGTGTATGTGAACAGCTGCTAAAAATCATTAAGCATCCTTGGTTGCTTAATTATTAGAAAGTCCTAAATTCCTTACCACCTTTTCTTTCTTCAGTTAATCACACTTACCTCTGCTTCCTTCATTTTTTTCACTATATCAAGTAAGTATTTCCTAACTAGTTTTTCTCTTTTAATGCAATTATCCCCTTCTGCTTTGTTTCCCTTTTTTGCTGGTTAATCACTTTCCTATTCTATAATTAAGGACTAATTTATAATAGTTTCTAGTACCCATTTCCTAAAAAGGATTTGGCAAATGATTTTCAGATTATTAATGACTCCAGATGCATATAACCTTTATTAAAACTTGTACTATGGCACAAGGAAGAGAACTATCTGAAGAATAGCAAACAGTAAAATTTCAGAGACAACAAATGAAGTAAGGATGCTTCTTCAAGGGTTGCTTTTGGAGTAAAATTCTGGACTTGAACTCACATTCTATACATTTCCAGAAATTATCTTAACCTATTTAAATCACTGGCAGCAGAAAGTAAATATAATATTAACATATACATATACTAAAGTATCATAAGTAGCAAGTAGATCTCCATAACTTATTATTCTGACATATAATGATAGAAAATTTATGCTGAGGAGTTTTGAAATCTACAAGTTTCCCCAAAATTTGAAGTCAACTTTTGCATATATTTGTCTGCAATTTTAGTAAAAGATTTTGCTGAAATTGAAGAAAAAAAAAAAGCTACTGGTGAGGATATAGCAAGTCTTTGGTGGAGATTTTAAACAAATAAAAAAAATCTCCAAAATCATGTGTTCACAACTGATAGGAAAAATATGTACATGTTGCAATTCCAGCATCTGAATTAGAAACAACACTAAGTTTAGATGAATATAGCCTTGCTCATTTTTTCAAGACTTTTCAAGCACATAAGCTTTCATCCAATACTGTTTATAATGAGACATTCCAGTTTAATATATTGTCAGAGGGCTACAGAGAGCAGAAAGGGGAAGCGGAATTAACTGTAATTGCCCTTGTTCATAAAAAGGAATGAAATACCTGCTTTGTTCTAAAAAGGATCTTCTTCATTAAATATACATGTGAAGATCTTTCTAGTTTTGAACACAGTATGAAAAGAATTACTGTAGTGCTTAAAAAAAATGAGGAGGATCGGTTTATTAGGTTTGTGAATAGTTTGGAAGTATATGAAATAGTATGTGCCCTGAAGAAACTTTATCGTATTATGTGTCTTTGATAGATTTGAAAGACCTGATTTGTATTTCAATGAGTAAGATTTGTCTTTTGTATCCTTTTAATCAATGAATACAACTGCTATACACATTCCCTGAGGCAGTAATTGCCACAGAGAAGCACTTTCCATCCAGGGAAAGAACTCTAGCAAGAATGTATCTTGTTGCTTTTATGAACACTTGTAATAGATTTTATCAGTAGCTTTGTCCTATAACAGACATGATATAGCTCCCACTTTCTCAGATAAAATTGCACATGCTTTCTTTCTTATTCCACAGAAATAACAAAGGAGTTCTTTATTAAACTACAATTAGGGGCAAATCTACTCCTACAGTTTGAAAGGTACAACAACCAAAAAAACATTTGCAGCTATCCTTTGCACAAATTACTTATACGCAATTGTAATTTATAAGTAAGTATGACTGCAGGTGGAGATGTGTCCAGAAATTCCTGCACAATGTTCCATCCTGGGCATTACTCTGAATGATTGTAAGGAAGAAGGAAATTGTCCAGCATGCACCAATATTGGGAGAAAAATGCATGCATATTTCCCTGTGTATAGTAAGTTAAGGAACTCTTATGCTTAATACCAGAAATTGATCCCAAAGTAGACAAGCTCATGGAATCGAACTATTTGTAGAAGTAAAGACATGAATCCTAACCATTCCAGTACTAAGAGGCATATGTTTTGGTATTTTATACCATGAAGTTCCTATTTAATGGAAAGACAAAAAGGTTTGTAGTTGGATTTCAGAGAAACTGCTTGAGAAAACAGGTTTTAAGAGACCGATATCATCTCTTAATTGAATTTACTCACTGAAGAAGAGACTGATAGGATGTTTTTATTATACAATGAAAGCTTTTCTACCCTGAGTATCATATAATATATTCAGGATAGAATTCAATTATTTCATATAGAATATACTGAAATAATGTATTTTTTATAATCTATATAAGAAGTCTTGGCCAAATATTTACTATAAAGAAATTACTTTTATAATTACATACCTCACTTTTTTCTATAAATACCTGCCACACTTTTTCTGATAAGGTAGCATCACTTACAAAGTTAGACATAAGGAAACCCAAATGATTGAAATTTCTGCCCTATGAAACATTTATTTCAAAAAGTACAAACCAATAATACCTCCATTTGGATGCCTGAAGAATAACACTACAAACTTCTGCCTAGGTAAGGATTAAGGAAGAAAAAACCATTTAAAACATACTGTATAAAAAATTTCTAATCTTGTGCACCTGAAGTTCTTATAGGCGTCTTTCGTTGACTTGCTTTAAAATGATATGTAATAAAATACTAAAACATTTGAACAGGATATGCTCATTCAGGAGAACATATTTTGCCATAGCAAAATGTTATTGTTAGTGTAAGAGACTTTTAAGATTTTTTTTTTAAGTAGAGAGATTGTTGTCCTTCTCTAAATGTACATATACTGTGTAAATATACTGTGAATATAGGTTTTTGCATTGATATGGTTATTATTCTATACAACTTTCAAAGTTTATGACAACTCACATCATACTTCTCTAAGCATAACAGTTAACATATTCCTTACTCTCAACATAAATATAATGACATTAAGTGACAATTGTACTTAATTATTAAGCATATGAGTATGAATATTTGAAGATTCTGCTTAACACTTGCTAGGGATAATTTTATTAGGGTCTGATTTATTTGCTCATTTATGTAATACCTGAAGAATATCGCTGTTAAGTGTTATCTCCATCAACTATATTTTATTCATATATATTTATGAACAAGAAAAGACTGATATTTTATTGTGTTCATCTTCATCAACATTACCAAGTAATAGAGCATAACATGAGCCAACTATTCAGGGCCTGATTTGCAGACTATTTGTTTTCGTGGAGGTTACTTTGAATTCCTTGAAGAGGAACACATCTTCAAGTCCAGTTTAATCCAAACAGAATCTCATTCCCGGGCTCTGTGCTCACTTTGTGGGGCTAACTAAAGCACAGTCAATGAGGATAATCAGTATATTTGCTTCAAAAGCATGCTTCTGATCATTCTGCATAATGTAGGCATAATCAGATACTTACCTTGCATAGGCTGATGCTGCCCTGAACTGATGAGGGCAAGGGAGAAGAAAAGGAAACTACACAGCTGTGATTATGTCTTGTAATGCCTATAACATTCATAATGCTTATACACCATTCATGGTGGTTTGATGCTCTTTTTCAAGAGTTCAACAGCTGCATTTTCCATATCTCTCTTTGGCAACTGCTCATATAGAGCCTTATAATGTGTGCCAAAAAACCCCAATAATAATAGTCTAAAGTACTAATAAGCAATTACAACTTCTGTGGAGTTACAAAAACTAAAAAACATGCACAGATATATATGTGCAATATCAGACTTAACAAGAGCATTGGAGTAACTAGTAAACTGCTTTCACTAAATAGACTTAAATACTCTGAATGTCAGGTAACATACAAATAACAGGACAACCTCAGTGGTGATGAATGAATAATTTTGTAGAAAATCTTAAAAAGATAAAGTAAGACATTTGAAGAAAAATTTTGAATTCAGTAACAGAGATTTGATAATTAAAAAGATACATATGATATCACACGGTGTTGCTTATTAACAAGTGTGGAGCATGCAACAGGTAAATATGTTATTTGTTACTACTAAAGCATTAAAAGTGAAACGTGATGAAATACCCTTTCTTTCCTTCTTGCTCATGAGAGAGATTTTGCAATAACTGATCTATAGTCTTCAGTTGTAATCTTAATGTATAAGCAGAAAGTATGGGAAATAGTACAGCAGATTTATAAATAGTAGCAGAAAAATACCTATATTTGAATAATTCACCTTCCTGAAATTCTGAATGAAAATACATAATACATATGATGGGAATTTAAAAGAATAATTAATTAAAGCAAAGCAGCAACAGCTAGTTTGAGACTGTGTATGTATGGGTACTTAATACACAGGCTATCTCTGCTGTAGAAACAATTCATGTCAGCTACAGATATATAGCATTCTCTAAGAAATGTGATAATAAGGAAAGAAATCTATCGCACAATATTATTGCTCCTCATTTGTATTTCTCTTGAGCTATACGTTATTATTAGGAGTTTTGCTGTATGGATACTATACAAGCACAAAAGAAAACCAATCTCTACCACAAGGAAAATAAAGTCTAATCATAAAATATTTTACTGCATGCCTAGGAAAAAAGAAAAGATGAAACAGTACCTTTCCTGTGATAGAAGTCACAGCACATCAATGTGAAGAGCTGTAAAACTTCTGAAGACAACACGTCAAAGAAAATTTTGAGGAGGAAGTTGTAAGAAAGAGTGGAAGTTCTTTTTGATTGCTCCTAGGATAAGAAGTAGCTTGGAAGAAAGAACAAACTTCTTGTTTAAAAGTATGTTCAATTTAGCAATGGGACATGGCATCACAGGCCAGAGATGTATTTGATTCAATTGCTTATCTTCGTTAAGCCCCTGATCCTAATTTTTAAGTTTTTTGGCCCAATATCAAAGGCCAGATTTTAATCTCTGAATCTACATAACAGCTGTATGCCTTTTGAAGAAAGTAAATCTCAACACTCTGAAAAAGTGAAAAGCCTGTGGAAAAAAATTATTTAAAATTAAATTACTCTGGAGAAATCTATAGCAACTATAGACAGCTCTACTTCTGATATGTAAGTTCTCTTGACATCTGTGATTATAGATATATATACATCTGTTTATATAAAACATGAACATAGCTTAACCTATTGTCTGTTACCAGAAAATGCTACTGATTATCACCTTTGTTGCCTGTTTGTTTCTTAAGGCTTATAGAGAGAAAAGACATTCACATCCCTGGAACAGCAGCAGTATATTTATAGCAAAGATCAAATATACTTAATCAGAGTAAGCCAGGGATAGTAATACTACAAACCACTAATAAATCTTAATCACTTATCAAAAACAAATCTGAAATATTCAAGACCCATCTGGTCTTGATATATTTAATTTTTTACTTCCTAAATTAATCAGGTTAAACAAATTTTATTGTATATACTATTGTTCTGTTTTGTTCTAATTCTCTGTATTTTACCAGCAATTACAAATACTATGATATAACCGCATCCAACAGCAAAAGCGGGAATTCTTTAGGAGTGCATGTAATTCTCATGACACATCCATCTGCCATCTGTCTCTAAATACCACTTAAAGCAAAGGAACAGAAATCAAAAGCAAAGCAAAAAGTGCTGAGCTTTTTTGACAGAGGTAATTTTTTCAAAGCAAAGCATTCCTGTCAGTCAGATTACTCCTGAACAGTTTTTGTACGGCTATTTTCCAAAAGGTTTAGCTACTGATTTTGAATATAGTCACAATAAATCTGGCAGAGCAAGCAAAACCATTCAAAATATCCATTTACTAGTTTACTCAAGGGCAATCCTTTATCCTGTACAGGAATTAATGCCACTTTCTCCAAGTGAAAAGTTGATTTTTCTTTCTGGTAAAAATGACCATTCACTTTGAAAAACCATTAGCTTTGATGTTCATTTGCTAGAAACAACTAGTATTGGCTAGACCATTGGAACAGAGTAAAAAACTGTCAGTTGGATTTTAAGGAAATTTAGGTATTACAGCTGGTGATATTTCCCTTCCTTACTTCCACCCCAAAAGCAAATAAGCTGAGTATTTTCTATTGCCCATGTTCTCTGCCTGAGTTGTCTTTGCCTGAATACCAGAATTAATTAAAGATGGACAGCTTGTAACCTCTATTTCAGTGAAGCAATTTGTCAGAACTTTATTAGATAAGATTTTATGTGCTTTTCTTCTTCCTCTAAATACACAGTTTATTAAGATCCTGGTCAGAAGACTAAGCTTCATGTTTCCACCTGGAATTTTCATTAATTCATTTCTTCAGATATAAACCTGATTGTGCTTATATTTAACTCTGAAATCAATGAGATCATTTAAATGACTAGAGCTAGGCACTCATATAAGAGTTTTGTTGAATCAGGGCTTAGAAGAAGATGTTTTATTGCAATTTTAATTTTTTCATTTTACTGTCCTAAAGCTACTACTAAAAGCTTAGTGCCATGAACTGAAGAGCCATAGATTCCCTTCAAGTGTAAGAAAAATATGAGCTGTGTGTATCTAAAGTGGGGTTTGGGATTTTAACTCCAGAATTCTATTATGTTTTAATGTTTTTATTTTAGTATAGACTACCTAGTGTGTCATGCACTATATAAATCACACCCAATTGAAAAAGGAATTGAAGCTGATTTTGTATAACCTGTTTTCAAACAGATTGTATTCCACTGATAGCATAGTCCTCTGGGGAACTGAATAACACAAGGGAGTCTGTATCTTGTTAGGATTTGCTATATAGTTTTCTTCTCTTTATGCCTTCAAACTTCCTAATATTTTAAATATAGTAGAAAACCTTCAGAAACTGTCATTTCATAGCATGCTTAATTTTAGCAAGAACTTCCACTGGCTATGTCCTTGTAAATTTGTCAGTCTATTTTCAATCCCAGGGATTGAAGAGCAGGGAAGCTAAAGGAGGGGTGGCCAG
>JAVSBS010016987.1:18993-30551 GCA_033124195.1 Coracias cyanogaster
TGCTCTAGACCCTTCCCCAGCTTTGTTGCCCTTCTCTGGACACACTCCAGCCCCTCAATGTCCTTCTTGGAGTGAGGAGCCCAAAACTGACCCCAGGATTCGAGGTGTGGCCTCCCCAGTGTTGAGTCCAGGGGGATGATCCCTACCCTAGTCCTGCTGGCCACACCAGTGCTGATCCAAGCCAGGATGCTGGTGGCCTTCTCTTGGCCACCTGGGCACACATTGGCTCATCTTCAGCCAGATGTTGACCAACACCTCGAGGCTCCTTCCTGCCAGGCAGTTTCCAGCCACTCTTCCGCCAAACCTGGAGTGTTGTAGGGCATTGTTGTGACACAAGTGCAGGACCCAGCCCTTGTCCTTGTTGACCCTCATCTCACTGTCCTTGGTCCATGGATGCAGCCTGTCTAGATCCCTCTGTAGGCCTGACCCTCAAGCAGACCAACACTCCCACCCTATTTGGTGTTGTCACCCTTGGGCTGCAGGAGCAGCGTTACCTACGTACAGCTCTGCAGTGACCCAGCACCCTGAAGAGAAAGAGCTAATTTCTTTTTCTCCAAAGTAAGGATATTTCTTTATCAGGATCTGCCCTGATTTCAGGTCTAAAACTAGACCCAGTCTATAGTTCAGGCTGTAAACTTGCAATTGTACTTCATGGCAAAAAAGTAGTACCAGAAAAGCCAGAACTCAGAGCATCAGCTCTTCTTCCCAGGAATCCTGAGGAGGTTGGCCTGGATTCTGCACAGAATTCTACGTTTGTAAAACAAACAGCTTTGCAAGGCCAAGAACTGAAAAAAAACCCCACCATATGGAAGCACCTGAGTCACTGTTCCTTCTCCTTTGAAGCGAGGTAGAGCTAATGTACCATTCATTCTGCAAACCTTTGATTTAACTTTTCATAAGGATTTTTTTAAAAAAAGAAAAGGTTCAGAACTTAAGAATCTCAGTGTTTCCACACAATTCCTGGATGTTTCTTGCCTCCCAGCTGCTCCAACAGATTTGTGCAGTTATGTGGTTTTACAACCGGCCAAAGCTGCTGGGCAAGACTACATGGGGCCTAAGTTTCAAACAAAAGACCAACCCTTAAAAGATCAAGCAGAGGAGCACATCTGTCTCTTCATCCATTTCCACCTCTCACTGTCCTTTAAGACCATTGGCAAATTTCACCCAAATAACTTGTTTCAAATTTAAATGAATTTTATAGAACCATAGAATGGTTTGGGTTGGAAGGAACCTCAAGGATCATCTAGTTGCAACCGCCCTGCCATGGCAGGGACACTTCCTACTAGACCAGGATGCTCAAGGCCTCAGTCCTGCCAGAATTTAATTCCAGAAGATAAGAGCGAGGGCGAGTAGAGGTCTAACATCAAATACTCCATTTGACAGCAGATTCCTGCTGGTGAGCCAGATTCCTGGCGGAGGTGCTGCCTCTTGCCTCACAGGTCTGTCGTAAGGGAAAATGGGATCACAAGGCAGTGATATTTAGTAGATAAATCTTCCAGAAATTAGGCTTTTGTTGTCTATGGGACATCTTATTTTCCTGCCCACTAAAAAAGACGGCTCAGAAGTTCACCATTTTGTTTTAAATTACAAAACCTGTTCTCTAAAGCTTAAATCCCCTTTGGTCATAGAGGTGATACATTCATACATATTTTTGAAGGAAAAAGCGAAGTGGACGGATGGGGTTCTATCTGTGCGTATATACACACATACACACCCTCAGGCACGTAGAATTAGTTATTCTCTTCGAAATAAATTGAAGATGTAAATATACTTTGGCCCCCTCAAATATATAAAAGATCTTGCTTCAGTTTTGGGTAAGACCTTCTCCAGTGACTAAATTAGAGGGAAACAAACATCCATTCTGGTGTCTTTTGCTAATGTTTTGGCCAAAGGATCGGAATTATTAATAATGAAGTGAAGTCTGCCTGTAACTGGAAGGCAATATGACATAAGTGGACCTGAAAATGGGAATAACTGATGTGAAAAATACTCTCAGAAGAGAGGAGAACGTGCTCAGCAGAAAGTTTTTAAGGATAAATTCAAGGCCCTTGACAGGGAAGTCACCTATACCCAAAGTATCCCCTGTTCTGTATTTCTAAGGGCTTTTAAGAATAAAGCACAAAACTATTTAAATCTGCAGTAATAGCACTTCTGAAAAGAGAGATCCAAAGCATCCATGGAAGGGTTCGTGTCCAATTTCTTCAGAACAGAACAATCCTAAGGAATGCCCTATAGGTATTTTTCACAAGTATACCTAATTTACCACCCCTGCTAAAGGTGCCCACACACCAGCCTTTTATTTTTCACCAGTACACTCCCCCTCTGCTGGGTTTTTTTCACTCCATACTGAAAAATTCTTCCTGAATCACAGGCAGGTAAAATCATTTTTTGGGGTGTGTGTTTTTTGAGCTTATCCTTCTAGTTAATAAGAGACTGCAACAAATTTGGAGATGGAGATATGTCACCAGAGAAATCATATAATCTACTTTTTCTCAAGCATCATTATGTTTTGTTCACATTCCCTCTACCTGGCAGATGCGAAATTAATAATTTTGCCCCTCAGGTTTGCTATAAAATGGTGAAGGTTCATTTGTCTCAAAGAGCAGGTTAATTTCTTCCTCTGCAAATGTTTTGAATAATAAAGTGAAGAATTAAGTCTCCATTTATATGGCTGCTTTTCACACGACTGAAGACAGTCCTACCTGGCACTTCTTTTTACAAATACTCTGCTTCTACCTCTATATTAATCCAGCTATAATTGTCAGGAAAGAACCCTGAATGCTGCTCCTCATTGTAACGAGGAACTCCTCAGGACAGATAGGTCTCATACTCTGTGTCCTCATCATCACCAGAATGTGTCTACATTCCTTATACACCAGCAGACATCAGAGAGCCAACAGAACTAGAATTTTGCAGGAGTTTTCCTGTCCTCTTCCTGCCCTCCACTTCAGGTAGTGCGGAGGGAAAATAATCTGCTTCTCCAGTGAGACCTCTGGATGCTGCAACTGAACCAAAAATAGGTATTTAGGGACTGATGCAGACACAAAAGTGCAGGTATTTGTAATTTCTACCTAACATCAGCTTGGTTGCTGACGTTAGGAAAAGTGAGTCTTCATGCAGAAGATGCACTGAAGGGAGAACTGACCTGCGAAGGAAAGACACACTTGGGATGAAAGGGCAGATACCCCAAGAATGTTTTATTCTCTAAATGAAAAATGTTTATTTTTCCCTTTCATTGGCAACCATAAATCTGAAGAAGCATCCAGAATGATGTGGTGGAACCCAAACTTTTGTCTATGATAAGGTCTTTCTATCACACTGTACTTCACGGTCCATACAGCCTCAAGGAAGGACAGGAATATGACGGAGAGACCACAATACATCCCTGCTTGTGAAAGCAGAGTCCAGGAGAATTTAATAGACACGGTGGCGACAGCTCCTCTTCCCAGAGTTTGACAAACTCAGAATCACAGAGTGGTTGAGGTAGGAAGGGTCTGGTCCATTTGGGTCCAACCACCCCCCATCCCACTTGCTCAGTGAGGGCCAACTAGAACAGGCTGCTCAGTACCAAGTCCAGACAGCCTTTCAGTATCTCCCCTGCTCTTCCCTCACCTACCAAATAATTTCATCCCAGAAGGCCAGCAGGTTCATCAAGCATGACTGCTCCTTTGTAAATCCATACTGACCTCTCCTGATCACCTTTCTGTCCTTTGTGTGCCTGGAAATGGGTTTCCAAGATTGGCTGGTCCATCATTTTACCAGGGATTATGGTGAGGCTGACTGGCCTGGAGTTCCCTGGGTCTTTCTTCTTGTCCTTCTTGATGATACGAGTGGCATTTGTTGCAGCTGCATTTGCTGCCATTTACTACATTTTTTGTTTGCTTTCATGGACCTAGAGGGGAATTTTAGACTGTGAGATGAAGAGAACTACTGGATCGAAAGAGACTTTTTTAGGGGAGGAATGTGGATTATGTTGGTTTTTATCAACCCAAGATCTCCAATAACACAAGGGAAGGCTGCTCTGTCAGCATCAGAGAAATCACCTCAGTAAGCAACAACCTTGGTGCTTGTTTCCAGGCAAGTGGCTGCCGAGGAAGAACTTTCCTAGAGTAGTGACAGCTGGACAATATTTGTGGTTTCAACAGGGCCCTTGTGAAGAAGATACATTATTTTATTGTTTCCTAATCACACCTAAGTGACAATGGACACAGAGACATGGACATACCTCTCATTAGTAATAATGGTCACCTGTTCTAGTAACTCAATGCAACGTCCAACTAAAGTTTATTACACCTTCAGGTTTGGAATGGTGACCTTAGAAATACTACTGAACTTTTTCCATGGAAAATAAAAACGGTGCAACATCTGCAACCCTCCTCCTCAGGGTGTCTGTGATCTGAGGTCCGGCACTGAGACATCAATGCTGCAGAACCTTGGTTCCGACTTCTGAGAAAAGTGCTAAGTTCTGAGAACTTCCTCTCTTCTGGAGACAAAAAGGTCAAAAGATTGAAAGAACTCTGCAAGGACAGCTGCCATTTCAACCTAGAGAAGTGCTTAGGAAGGAACTCATCTTTCCTAATAGTGACGTAGAATGGGGAAGGGCATGGAAATAAGCAGGAAGTACCACTGAGATTCAAGCCAAGGTAGGGCATGAACACTGATAAAGGGAGAGACCAGCTACAGAATTAATGACAAAAGACAGGAAGGTGGAGAACAGGCAAGACCAACTGCAAAGATGACTGAATATTCAGAATGTCATACAGCAAGGGCTGCAGACTGTCCGTCCTGCAGGACCTGGCAAGTGTTCCGTGTCATGAGGCAGGAGGAAAGTGGTGGCATGGAGTACTATCTGGTGTATCTCCTTCTCTGGAGAGATTCCAAACCTGCCTGGACACGATCCTGGGCCGCCTGCTCTGGGTGACCTGCTGGAGCAGGGGGTTGGACCAGATGATCTCCAGATCCTCCAACCCCCGCCCCATGCTGGGATTTTTCAGGATCTGGTACGAGGCCATGAGGCCTTTGAAAATTACCCAGATGAGGCCAAAGCAGGGAGCAAAATGAATAAACCAAAAGAGAATAATCTTTAAGAGCGGGGATTTGAAGAGTTCCTCTGCTCTGTTCTTCCAGATTTTAACAAGCCTTCAAGGAGCAACAGACAGTTTACAGCTAACCTGCAGCAGTGATTCCAGAGCTCAGCGGCACCAGAGAAACCCCCTTCCTCCTGACAAGCTCAGGTGATGGGGCAGAAGAGACAGCAAAACGAACCGTGTTAATTAAAACGTTCCTGTTGCTTCCGTGTATGAGGAATGTGTGAATTCTCTGCCTGGAAAATTATTGCTTAAATTGACAGTGATTGTTTTTGCAAACGCTCCAGGGCAATAATTGAGTCTTAGCATAGAGATGTAGAGTTCTGACTGTTACAAAAAAAAAAAAAAAAGCAACACAATTTGGGGATGGTCTATCAGAAGTTTCTTTCAGGGCAGTCTTTTAATTTATTTTTTATTTTCTCAAATTCTAAAAGAGTTTTCTGGTTCAGGATGGGAAAGGATGCTAATTTTCTAGGATGATACCAAATGTCACAGTGAAAAAAGGAACAAGAGGAGAAAAAGGCAACGACTTACCCTGGAAGACTTTAAAAATAACCCTCCCTTAGCAGGAGAGAGGATTTTATTTGACTTTTCCTTCCTAAGGTAGCTGGCTTTAAGCTGTATCTGCTCAGATTCAAGGAACAACATTGTTTAGAAATACAATTTCCTAACAGAGAGGCCATAACAAGAACCCTGCTCATTTAGCAGCTGTGGATTTTCCAGGAGACTGGTTTTAACTGGGGCACCGCCTCACCATCAGAGCGCAGGGACACAAATTGGATCGAGATTTGTATCGTGCAACGCATGTCAATGGCAAAAGCGCCAAAATAAATCATTCTACCCACGGAAATATTGATATAAGAGCAAACTACAAAACACGGTCTACCTCATTAATCCTTCAGCATTCCTACTTCTGTTTTACTACTGGTTTGGAGTCAAATTTAGAGATTTGATTCTGGACTTTTTCAGGCACCAGAGGATTCCCAATCTACCTCAGTAAAGGGATAACAAGGAGGTGGTTTTATTTTTAACTATTGATTCTCAGATCCTCAAACTTATTAGATCCTGCATGGCACAGCCACTGTTGGTTGGGTGCTTACATACAAGGTGATTTATTTGGTTCCAATATTTGTGCAGCTCTTTAGCTGCCAGCAACAGCTGGGAGGGTTGAGGTCTCTCTAGCAGTGGTCACACCAAGCTAACAGTCTTAGTCCTCAGATAACTGTGTCCGAAGTGTGAAGCATCCTGATATCCTGCCCCTAAACAACTCTAATTGTGGGTGACAACTCTGGAATTTGTATTTTACAGCCATAACAGAGTGAAAATGTTCAGCAGAGTAATTGGAGAGCTACTGTATTACGGAAGTGTCCTGTCATGTATCTCCTGATGAGTTTCCATCTCACCTCCTCCTGTCCCCCTTGGCAGATGAGGAAGGAGGAAGCTTTGAGCACACCAACTGATTATTCAAACTCCAGGCAACCTGGGTAGGCCTCGATTTCAGGCCTTGAAACAAGGAAAAAACCTCTTCTTTTTTTCCTAAGTCGGACTCAAATGTAGTTCACAACAACCAAAATCCATTAAACTCCTCTTTTTCAAACCCAAACTCCATGTTCTAGGCTAAATCTAATCCAGACCTGAATGTAATTCCTTGGCCTTCCCAAACATTACACCGAAAAAGCACTTACATTTATATTACATTTCATCAAAAGGAAGCAAAGCACTTTAGGAAGTAACTGTTCCACTGAGGGTGATGCAACCAAGTCGGGAGAGATGATTTTTTTTTTTTTTTTTGCTTTGCATTCTAATTATAGATGCTTTTATTTGCTAAAGTTACCAAGAAGACTTGTCTATTGCAAGGCTCTGAAATCGCATTTTGCTAAAATGAAAATATATTTCAAACGCTTTGGAGAACTATTAGGATTATGGAATGTCTCGCACACCACTTCAAGTCTCCAAGTGGTTCAGTAGACCCCCAGGGAACAGGCAAGCAGCATACAATTATCACAGTAATTAAAAAGGTGCAATGACTCGTCTCTTAAAGACTCCTGCTTTATTAATTCTATGGTATGCTTTGGAGACTGGCATTATTTTACTCCTACCCAGCTTAATTATACCGTCATTAGTTTATCAGCAACCCTTTTAAGCCCTTGGGCCAGTTATTAGCATGTCACTTGCTAACAGTTAACCAATAACCACTGCACCTTCAAAGCAGGATCTTCTGCTATAAAAAAAAGGCCAATTTGTAGAGACAGATTTAATATCATCATTCAATTTAAATTTTTTCAGTCAGCCATCACTTTCTGCTTTTAATTGGGTTACTGTTTAGCTTAATGAAAACACAAATAACGCTGATGTATTACAAGACATTACCAGGTAGTAAAATACTTCCAGTCCATAGTGGTTTATGAGGCTGAATGTACGTTTTAATTCTCAACAGTACGTACCACTGAAAAGGACCAGGAAGTGGATGATGTTCTCAAATATAACTAACATTCTGGATCTCTGACTGGGATGGAGTTTATTTCCCTTCCCAGCAGCTTGTAGCCCTGGCCCAGGCTGCCCAGAGAGGTTGTGGAGTCTCCTTCTCTGGAGAGATTCCAAACCCGCCTGGACACGACCCTGGGCCCCCTGCTCTGGGTGACCTGCTGGAGCAGGGGGTTGGAGGAGATGATCTCCTGCTACCTCCATCTGCCTCCTGATGAGAAATAGTGAATAAATTTCTTATTTCACTCTGCTTGCAAGCACAGCTTTGGCTTCATCTATTAAGATGCCTCATCCCAATCCATGAGTCTTCTTCTATTCCTTCCATTTTCTCCCCTGTCCCACAGCAGAGGTGACCAAGCGAGCGGCTGTGTTGGCACTTGGCTGCTGGCTGGTGACACCCCACCACACTCCAACCCCTTACTACAGACCAGCTCACACACACAGCACCCGGTGTTACTTCATCTAATCGGATAAGCAGATCATCAAACGATGACCAAAACTGCTTTAATTTTAACGTAATGGAAGTACTTGTGCATTAAATACACACTCGCCTTGTCTAGACAGATAATTTTACATTACGAAGACAGGCACAGTGACCCAGAAACCCTCCTGGAGGGAGCTAATTAATTTCTACGCCTCACTTTTGACGAAGCTGAAGTCATCTTAGTCTAGTAAAGAAAATCTTATAAATACTAAACACGCAGCTATTGTTATAACTTCACCGCACTGCTTTGGGGTGTTTTTCACGAAATACTTTTTTTTTTCCAGTAAGGAAAAAGAGTTATCAAGGAGTGTACAGAAGAATTGGTACTTGTATAAGCTTCCACCTTCCAAACGACACTGAGATTCTGCCACAAACCCTTATTTCAGCCTGCGTTTGGCATCACAACAATCAGCTCCACTGAAACGCCTGACGGGGCCAGGTGACTTTACAAAAAAAAAAAAGCAGCTTTACTTTCGTACGCTATGAAAATACATCATTATTTCTGCTGAAGTACGCAATTTCCCTGTTAAAAAGACAAATAACACCAAGGCATTCTTTTAAAGACGGGGATTGATAAGCTAAGACCGTTTGCTTAGTCCCTTTGCTTCTAGGGACACTTCTGCCTGTCTGCCACCAACTTTGCAGCAGCAGGAAGAAGACTCAAAACACTGGGGGGAAATACTAACGACAACACAATTTCCAGGTCACCGCATACTCTATTATTTTCTGAGCAGACGAATCCCCAAATTAATATCGCTACCGCTCTTCCTGTACAACTGCTTTCGGGTAACAGGTCTGCTTTGTACCTTTTTACAATCAGAGGTCAAGGCTATTAATTAAAGCGCCCAAAACAGGAGCCAAGATTGCTGCGCAGCACCGCAAATCACTGTCTCTCATTTAATGAAAGGACAGGCCATCAGTCACTCAGCAAAGATAAACCTCATCTGCTAATTGAGACTTAACGGTGCCTCCATTTTATCTATGAGTTTGAGGTACCTGACATTGAAAGAAGAAATTTTTTTCCAAAGCGAACACGATTTTTGTCAAGCTTGGGATACTAGGAGAAAAAAAAAAAAAAAGGGAAAAAAAGGGAAAAAAAGAATTCAATGGATGAGCTAAGGTGAAACCCACACTGTCACAAAATGGAGAGCTTGGTGATACCTCACCGTAAAAATTATTTATCCAGCACTCCAGACTGACCACTTTAAGGCATGCACAAGCATGATGTCATCTACAGTGGCATCGATGGTTGGTTTCAAGGTCATCGTAGGTGGCAAATGCTATAGCTCATACTTAAAAGCATCCAGTCTTAATACCTAGTGAAACAACTCACGTTTTCAACCCTAGAAAGATGCTTACAACTCTCCAAGCCCTTTTGAGTACTCACCAGCACACTTCGTTCTTGTTTTGAGAGCTGGGCCAGGAGATCCGGTTCCTCCTTCACCTGGTCTCGTGAGCAATACGCTGATTTCATACTCTGTGTCGGGATCGAGGTGCCCGATCTTATAGCTCGTGGAGTCCACGGGTTGTATGTCGTACCAGCTTCCGCTTGACGTTCGATACTCAACTTCCCTTTGAATGATGGGTCCATCCCCGTTGATGGAATTGGCATTCAACAGGATCCACAGGTAAGTGGCACCGACTGAGGACAGCTGAGGTGGAGCAATGGGAACTGGTGGCTCTGGAGCACAAGAAGTCACAAAAAACGGCAAGGATTATACCGGCGCTTCTTCTGCTTCTAAAGCATTCAAACAATGGGTTTTGTACTACGTTGGAGCTCAAGACTGTATAAAAATATATTTTTTTATATATATATGAAGACATCATCACCACAGGTTAACTTATTCTTTCTACAACTACCTAAAAGGAGGTTGTAGTGAGGCTGGTGTCGGTCTCTTCTCCCAAGTAACTAATGACATGATAAGAGGTAATGGGCTCAACTTGCGGCAGGGGAGGGTTTAGATTGGATATTAGGAAGAAATTCTCTACTGAAAGAGTGGTTGGACATTGGAACAGGCTGCCCAGGGCAGTGGTGGAGTCACCATCCCTGGAGGTGTTCAAAAAACAAGTAGAAGTGGCACTTTAGGACATGTTCTAGGGGTCAGGGAGATGTTGGGATGAAAGCTGGCCTTGATGATCCCAGAGGTCTTCTCCAACCTTAATGATTCCATGATTCTATTCCAATAAACTGCAACACAAACTCTTTTGCTCATGCACTTGGAGACTTTAACATGCAGCTTTTTTTTGATACCATGAACTTCAAAACTGAGTGCAACGGGAGTTTGGTTCATTAGGCACTACACGGCAACTTTTAGCTTCCAATTTAAAAAGAAGGACAATCTCCAGTTTTCTTAGCAAAATACACTTCTTGCTCCATATAAATCCTACTCAAAACTAATATTTTTAAGCTAAAATTGGTATTTTAACGAACGGCGGTTTCTAAACCAATTTTTATTCATTATTTCTCACAGACTGTACTACTCAGCCTTTGTATTTTCAGACTCTGGTGTAGAACACACAGCACTTTTTCAAGCCCTATATCCTGGTTAAACAGAAAGAGCCTCTAAATGAGAGCTGGGGGAATTCTGGAGCCTTTACAACGAGTCTGACTCCATTTCATGCAACGGTTTATTTTCACTAAGCACCGCACAGAAGCGGCACTCGGTCTCACAGAGCAGGCACGCGTCTGATCTCCTGATAGTTTGGGTTCTAAAGATTTTCAAAGGGAGCAAATTTTTTAAATCACTTTTATTTATCACGGGAGGGACACCTCATTTTAAATTAGACTGCGGAAATAAATGTGCAGACATCATCTCTTTTTAAACGCAAATAACAACGTCTTTTTTTCCCCCTATTGATTAACCAGGAAATTCTCTGCCGCTTCATGCACCGCATCAGCATAAAATTCACCTTCCCATTGGTTAAATATATTCAAGTGGAATGAAACCAGGCTGCTGGAATAAGGCACTGTTTGATCCAATATTCTTAACATATCTATCAGCAAACACTGCCACCTTCTTAGAATTACAGAATACGTAATGAATGCCTTCCCTAAGCAGGAAATTCAGATTTTTCCTCTTCTGTGACCATTACCTATATCTTGACACATTGGGAAGTCAAACAGAAGAGAAGCTGAATTTATACTTTTCATCGTTTTCTCAAGGACTTCAAAGTCAGAGTTAAAGAATGTAAAAGAACGAAGCACAAGGGAGAAAGGAACTCTGGAAGTAAGTATTGATGTTTCCTGACAAATAGGAGAATTGTTATTTTAGCAAACGTAATGATCCTGCGTCATGCCACCTTTTTTATTTACATAGAGAGCACTCAACTCACAGAGCACTAAGTACATTGAGTCATGGAACGGGGTGAGCAGGAAGGGACCTTTCAAGGTCATTGTCCAACCCCCTGCAGGGAGCAGGGACATCAGCAACTAGAGCAGGTTGCTCAGAGCCCCAGCCAACCTCACCTGCAATGGTGCCAGGGATGGGGCAGCCACCACCTCT
>JAVSBS010016988.1:0-12836 GCA_033124195.1 Coracias cyanogaster
GCGGGCGGGGGCGTGGCGGCGCCGTGCCGTCCGCGCGCGGGCGCCGGTGGGTTTGGGCGGGGGAGGCGCGGAGCAACGGGCGGGAGAGGCGGGGCTGAGGGCACCGGCGAGGCCCCGGCAGCGCCGGCGGCAGGGACACCCAGGAGGGCTCGGGGGACCCATGGGCCTGCCCCAGCAGCGGGCGGCCCGGCCCGGGGCGGGGGAGCCGCTCGGCCGGGCTGGTGGCACCTCGGGGCCTTCCTCAGGCCTCGCCGCCGGTGGCAGGCCGCAGGGCCGCGCCTCCGTCAGGGCTCAACGGCTTGTGTTTTGTCGTCCCCGCAGGGTTGCCAGGGCTCGGCGGGTAACGGCGTAGTGCTCGCTCCAGAGGCAGCCTCCATGGTGAGCGTTACAGCCGTCTCTAGGTACCAGTGCCCGCTAATGTCTGGTAGCGCCCGGGCCCCCCTATGAGTTCGTCACTGCCGCATTCGGCTCCGTCCCAGGTAAAACATAAAGAGCGCAGTTAACCATCAGAGCGTGCTGTTGAACGTGAAAGAACTCATTGTAGCACTGACGGTTTCGGTCAAGGACCACAGGTGGTACCACAAACATGAGGAGCTTTTTGGAATCGGTTCTGTTTATCATTAAAAAAAATACTTCAAATTAGAACGTGAGTTTATTATTGGAGAACTTGTTGCTTTGTCTTTATGTTGAACTGTGTTGTGTGTTACCTTCTATAGAAACTTAGCCCAGACCTTGAGAACAGCACCATTCAGAATCAGAGGGAAGAAATCCAGTTCTTAGCTGCACAACTGAAAGATCGTGATAAGGAACTCAATGACATGGTTGCGGTGCATCAGACACAGCTTCTAGCTTGGGAATGTGATCGGCAAAAAATACTGACTTTAGAAGAACGATGCAACTTTCTAAACAGTAAGTATTGTGTGTATAAAGAATAAGTATGGTTGGGTGCTTAGACCACTCAATAACAGTTTTGCATCGTATAAGGAGGCGTTTCCTACCCTTCAGCCTTAAATTTGGTTGGCTTTCTGAGGTCAAAATTTTCACAATGATACTAAAGCGATCTCATCTTGAAGGGGGTATGATAATCAGATAGATCTTTCTCATTTGAATATGTAAATTGCTCCTGTAGATGATAAAACAAAAATCTGATGAAGGGGAAGAGAACAATTTGCAAATGTGCTGGTGTACTGCAGAGCCCTGTGCCCCGAGGTTCTGCTGCGCAGCTCTGACATCATCTGCAAGCTGCCCAGGCTCTGGACAGCCTGGTTTGACAGCCATAGTACAGAGCTCACCACAGAGTTCATATTCCATCTGACCTGGGTAGCCAGGAAACCCCGCAATGCAAGCATCCATTTCTGAAATGTGTGACTTAAAGCACTGAATTCAATTATTTCTGAGATTTTCAAAAATTGCACGACAGTATCTGAGCTGTTTTCTCACAGATACCTTGTTTCCTTTCTTTTCAGATGAGCTGAATAAAAGAAATGAAATTATAAAATCCCTTTCACAACAGAAGTTTAAAGAGATGTCTCAAAAAGTTAGAGATGCAACTCTTCGCTGTCAGGCTCTGGAGGTAAGAGTTGAGTAATGGTCTGATTTTTGCAGTGCCTGCATGTACCGAATGCTGGGGACAGTTGTGAGGTTTCGCTCATGAATAAATACTTCATATTAAGGCTCCTGAGTTGCTTTTAGTACAGTAATGTTAAATTAAGGTGTAGCTCTGATCCTTTTTTTTTTAAAAAAAGTTCCAGACGGTTTTATTTACGGTTTTTAATTAGGATGTTGAACTGTAACATTCTGAAAAGAGTTTCAGGATATGCAAATAATTTGTTTTCTAGATTATTTTTAAACGCTTTGGCAAGGATGTGTTTATTGGGATAATTTTTCCCCTGTATGCAATACAATAAAGCAGTATAGTGCGCTTTGATCAGTCTAATCAGCTTGACTTAAGAAGTGCAGGCTATTAAGACCCTTGATCACAGCAAGATTGGTTGTAACAAATTGGGGAACAATTCTTACTCCAGTCCTCTTTTCTCCAGATCCTCACAGCTCCAAAATCCCACATTGCCATTCGTGATGTATAAAGCAAGCTGTGCCCCCATTTACTGGGAGAATAATACTCTGAATCACAGAAATAGTAGCCAACAGTCTTATTTCTCTTCATTAGGAGAAAAATCAAAGTCTCCACTGCTCAGTTTTGGAACTGTCTGCTAAAACAGGCCAGCTGCAAGCACGGGAACAGGAGCTTCTTACGATGCTTAAGCTGAAGGTAACATCTGTCGTCTCATCAAGCACTAAATGTGGCCAAACGGCAGTGCAGTTAGTGGTGGCTGTACCACAGTGGTTTGGTCACCGTTGTTTAACTCTTAGACTTCTTTGGGAAAAGTGCTCCCTGAGCAATAAACTGGTTTATTTTCATAAACAAGCTTGTTTCCTGGCTTTAATTTTTGTGGTGTTGTTTTTTAATCTCAAGAGTGCAGAAGAAAATCTGTGAAGTAGCTCTAACTGCTGCAGTAAGATGTCGCGTTCTGTCAGAATCTGTGTGAAGATGAAACAATGATCAAGAATAAATTCTGTTTCCTATTTCAGGATGAGGTTATACTTGAAACAACTGATTACATTACATCTAAATCCAGAGAGCTGGGAAGCGCGTTGCATGCAGCAAGGCAGGAGGGATTAAATCTCAACAAAGAAAAGCAAGACCTCAAACTGAGACTGAAAGAACTGATACTTGAAAGAAATAAGCTGCAAGGTAAATGTTTATCCTGGGCACCTAATTCAGTGTAGAGGAGCGTGATTCCTTTTCATTCTGGGAAATGCTGTGTTTTGTTTCAAAGATGACCTCTGTGAAAAGATGAAAGAAAATAATAAGCAGCAGGAAGAGATCATTCACCTCAGACAAGAAAACGTCGGCTTGAGGGATGAGCTCATGCTTACTGGTAAGTGTGGGCAGTTGGATTTTCACACCTTAGCTTTCAACAGCTCAGGAGACTTCGAGACAGCAACAATTTGCTACTGCCTGTGATGGAGGCAGCTTTTTATCTGCCTTTCTTGGAATTTAATAAAGGTTATGGATTTGCGTGTCATTCTTCTATGAAAGCAACGTCTCGGGCTTCTGCAGGAGTAGTTTATAACATCCTGTCAGAGCACAGTGTTCACCAGCATGGTTACACGTGGAGGAGTGGATGGTTCAGAGGATTCTCGCTTGAAAATTTGAGACTTTCATCTCTCCTGTGGTATTAAATAACACAGTAAATGAGGCGACTTTCTCCCTTCTGACATAAGCTGCCTAGAAAATGGTGACCTGCTGAAAGAAGCCACCTTCTTCTAGTGCAAAACCTAAAGCTTAGGCCTTATGAAATTAGCATCCCATTCACTCTGGTGTTTGCCTGGAAGCAGTATGTTTACAAATTCACTTTTTCTCATGCTTTTGTTTAACTGATGGGTTTGATTTAGACAGTTTAATATGTAGAACTTGGTAAACGGCACCGTGCTATCTGTTGATAGCTTCACTTTGGTTTTGGGGAGAAACTCTCCTGTATTACAGTGGATAGGAAAGGCAGGCTGATTGTTGCTGCAGAGTTCTGACAGATGGTGATAACACCTCAGAAGATGACGTGACCAAAGGTGATGTTAGCTGTGAGATTATTTCCTTGCCTGTCACTTTTTATCTTCCATTACTTTTGCCAAATATTGATCTCATGTCTCATTATTTTAAAAACAATAGTAACAGGAAGAATTTCCCAGCACGTCCCTGTACAAGGCAGGAATTAGAATTAATTACTGATTTTTTTTTTTTCCATGGAAGAATGTTAACGTGAAGAAGTAAAATAAATCAGTTAATGAAGTAGAATATTGCTGCTAGTAAAATAAAGCTAGGTGCTGGTGAAAAGTCCGAGGAAGAGGCTTGATCTGTTTAGTTGTCAGGTGGGTTTTGTGCTCATTTTGTTTGGAGGCAAAACAGATCCCGCTGGTCTTAAGGAAATGCTCATATTTTGATTAGCTTCTTGTTTCTGCTGCTACAGACCTACAACTTGACAAAAGTACTTGCTTTGGGTCTATTCACTTTATGTAATTCAGAAATTGTGTATGTTTTGAAACAGTTGAGAAAGCGAAGAGAAAGGATCAACTTCTTCAATCTGCCCAGTCGAAACAAGCACGGACTGACATAGAACTGTCAAGTTTGCGACAGGTACAACCCTAATTGTGTTTTTATTCTGAGGTTATGAAGGCATTTTTCAGTAACATCAGGTCTGCATGGAGCACTATAAAAAAGTGGGATCTAGCTATCCTTAATTAAGAAAAAAATCAAATTTGCTGTTCATGCCATTCCAGGATCCCTACAGAATGTTGATTTGGGGCTTTGCTGCTGTTAAAATTAAAACCCCTGGTACAAATCCTTATATTTACATGTGCTTTTAGCCTTTTTTGTATAATTGTATTAGTCCTACAATGAGGAAATGCCACCCTCCTAGCAGCAAAGTGGGGCACCCTGTTAAGATAAGAGCTCGTCGGTGTGTGTGCATAACCCGAGAGCGCTCGGCAGCAGAGCGGGTCGGGCTGCCTCACACACACCCCAAGGTGAACTCCTGCGGTGTGAAGGGGCACAGTGTCCTGAAAGATTTGTGGTTTTCAAGACACTTAAACCCAGTCTTTCCACCTGCGCTCATTTGAGATTCTCAAGGCGTGTTTGTTTTTTTCATTGCAAGGGATTGATCAGCGCATTACCTTCTATGTTAGCGTTACGAAAAATCCCCTGCGGTGAAAGTCAAAAGGCGTGGTCATCATTTGCTTTCCCGTAATTCTTCATTACTTTTAACAGCAACGTAATAACATGTATTAATTATCAAATAACGGCAATGATATATAGTATTTGTGGTTCAATGTGGTTCTGTTTTAGAAGACCACTGCAGTCTTCTTATAGAAATATTGTTTATGGCCCCAAGACATTATTTTCCTAAATACACGCCCCTTAGATTTGGAAGGCTTGGACGATAGTTTGACTACAGGTATTGGTTTATTAGAATGTTTTAAGGGTATTTTTAGAAGACGAGCAATGTTTCGCTGATGTGCATTACTACCTTTAAACAGATCTACATAAAACAGCAGCGTGACTTGCAGTTTCTTCATGTCAATTTGGAGAGCTCTCAGGAATTAAGGCAAAAGCATGAAAAGGCGGCCCATGAAAGGAGGTAATATTTTCTTTCTTTCTTTCTTTTTCTGTAGTTTATTCTTGGAGAGAGACTTCACTCTTCAACCACACCTCACATCCTAAAAGAGCTGTGTGCTGTGTCAAGATGGCTTTGCTCGACTCAACCACAAACATCCAGTGAAGTTGTCAGATCTTTTTTTAACTTGGTCAGGAGACACCATGAGTACCAGTCACAGAGTAAAGCGCTGTATTGCAGGCCAGACACTTAATGATTTTTTTTTTTTTTTATGGAATAGTCTGGCAGTAAGGGTTTTAACCTGGCCCACTGCTACTTGTATTTAAAAATCAAAGTTTACTTTGCTTTCACATTAGGAAGTCAGTGCACGCTCTGGAGGTTCAGACAGAATTACACTATATAAAATAGTCAGACTGATTTTGGAAAGTAACAGCCAAATCTGGGCAGCCTTCTGTCAGGTTTCAGCTGCTGGTTAGTATATCAACTATGGCAGACCCATGGCTGTAGCCTCTGGTTAATGTATAGCCTTGACCTTGAGTACAGTTATGTGTGCTCTTTCAATGCAGTGTTCCTGACTGTTTTCTTTATCGTGCTGTTGTAGCATAGGTATGTCATTCTCTGCCCCTGAAAGTAACAGCGAGACAGACACAGTTAGGACTGAGGGCACCCACGGGATGTGCGAGGAGTCTGGAACTGCACAAGTTCCAAAAAGTAGGGTAAAAACCACCTCTGAGATGAGCGAAGTAGATAACAGACTGTTACTGAATGCACCAGACTTGGAAGAAACTACCTCAGTGTACCTAAAGCAAAAAGTTGTGAAAGTCTTGGCTGTCCTTACGGAAGAAGAAAAGCAGGATGTTGCATCAAGCCCTGATGAGCTAGACAGCCAAGTATTTTGTGAGGCAAACAACACAAGGCCATTGAGAAACAGGGAAATTTCTGAGGATGGAGCGGAAAGCAGAGACCAACAAACCTTTGAGTCATCTTTACCTGAAAGTGAGCATTGGTGTAACATCAGTTCTTGCGTAGCTTCCCAAAGTACTTTGACCCAGAACACTGTTGCATCTGAAAAAACTGATCATGAAAATAAAACCTGTGAGGAGAGACCTGGAATTCTGTTTTGCCAAAAAAGCAGAGAGGCTCCTGCTGCCATTCACAAGTCTGAATCAGATTCCTGTAGTAATAACTTCATCACCAAAAAAGACGCGTGTTGGAAGCCAGTATCAGATCTGGAAGGGTCGAAGATTTTCAAACCCGTAAAAGGCGATGGAAGTATATGGAGTGGAGAAGAATCCAACGGTCTGGAGACTGCACAAGAGATGAAATGTGCCAGCTCCAAAAGGTTATGTGCTTGTTACATTTAAGAAATAGATACGTACAAGCTGGAGTTCAGTAAAAACTTGGGTGTACAAGCTCTCAAATTGTATCATCTCAAGTGATGTTTGAAGTACTGCTGTTTTAAAATTAGTCTACCACTTGAAAAGTAGTAAATTTAAAATCAGTTAAAATAGCTCTAAGGTATCATGATTCTATTTTTATGCATTTATTTTTTCGCATCTCTTATCCCCAAGAGCTGCGTGGGTTGAAGAAGCTGCAGTACCACATAACTTGCCAAGTATACTAATTGAGAAAAATGACGATTTAAAAAAAATCTTACCATTTTTTTTGAAATCCCAGAGGTTTTTTGTAAATCTGGTGGGTAAAATATGTTCTGACCAGAGCTGGACTTCCACAGTGATGTTTCTGTAAGGCAAGAAACAAACCTAGATTTTGTGTGAAGCTTTAGCGACTGTGTTATTTCTGTTGAGAAATCACACAGTGGCTGGGCAAGAATGTAGGACACGGCTCTTCCGCACAGGCTGCTTCCCTCACTCAGGGCAAGAAAATGAGATGGCAAGATTTAAAGGACAGCAATCTGTCTGCTCTCCAGTGCGTCTTTGTTCGTGGGACTCTATCCCTGTGTTTGTCTTGGGGGAGGAAAAGGGATGTGTGGTTGGGGATGAGCAGAAGGAGGTTTCTAGCGCTGAGATGTGCTGGAAAAGTACTCGAGTGCCTTAGTGGTATCGGAAGGTATCTGAGATAAAAATGCTGCTTCATGTAGATAAGGGTTTTATGTCAGCCCAAGCAAGGGTGTTCAGAGCTGTGACTTTCTGTGGACTTGTGTTGGCTCCTCTGTTTCACTTCAAAAAATTGACTGACTTAACTCTGTTTTAGAAGGGTTTCTGAAGTTTTACAGAGATTTCATAGCTACCTTTTAGAGACGAGGAGGAGGAGCGTTTCAGCTGGTAGTTTGACAAGTACAGTAAATGAGCAGCTGTTTAAACCTGCTGAGAATTTGGGCAGACTTGCTGGCGAAATACCCAAACAAACTAATGTTATGGAATGGAAGTATCTGATGTATGGATGCTTTCATTCTGTGTTGCTTTTAACACAAAAATATTATAGAAATGGTTACTGCAGCGAGACAGACCTGTTCAGAAACAAGGTGAATGGGCAGCCATTGAAAAGAATGCTGTCCTGGCACATTCCCACGCAGCTCGCTGAGCTTCACGCTCTGTCTGGACTCTCCAGTTTCCACTGTCCATAAATCAGTAAAAAGACTCCCTTACATCTACCCTGACCTTTCTTAACTACTCCCCCAGCAGCACAAATGACGCGCTACTCTCCCTCCAAAGCTCTTTTGAGGCTGAATCATGAAAACTGCTTTCACTTTTTGTCTTATGCTTAAGGAGATTTTAGGGGAGAAGGAACAACTTCAAACCAGGAAGGGCAGATAGAGCAGATAGCCCTTAGGAAGTGGGGGCTGCTCTGCCCATTTGGGGCTTGCTGCTTGTTTCTTGATGCCCACATTAGGTCCTGCTAGTTGGGGATGGACTGACTCAGTGCAAATCCCAGAGTGTCTGTTCTCCAGGCCAGTACCTGAAAGGGTCCTACAAGAAGGCTGGAGAGGGAGATTTTACAAAGGCTTGTAGCGATAGGAAGGGTTAATGGCTTAGAACTGGAAGAGGGGAGATTTAGATTGGAAATTAGGAGGAAATTCTTTACTCTGAGGGTGGTGAGACACTGGCACAGGTTGCCCAGGGAAGCTGTGGATACCCCATCACTGGAGGTGTTCAGGACCAGGTTGGATGGAGCCTTGAGCAACCTGGTCTAGTGGGAGGTGTCCCTGCCATGACAGGGGGGTTGGAACGAGATGATCTTTGAGGTCCCTTCCGACCCAAACCATTCTATGATTTGCCACTGAATAAATCTCTCCCCATGGATGGAGGGAAGGCAGTAGTACTGCAGTCCTCGCTGTGGCCTTCTGGTAGGGCGTTAATGGCAGAGACCAAACACAACATTCCTTCTGGGACTTGAATCTGGATCCTCCTGTTTTCCATGGCTGGCTTGGTAGTGCTGATGATGTATTTTGTGTGTAGGGAAGGGTCCTGACACCTCCCTGTTTGACATGAGTTCCTGAATTCCGGAACAGCCGACGAGAAGGCTGTTCGGGCAGTCACATACCTTGTCCAACTGCAAGAGCGATTGTGAAATGCTGGAGCGCAGGACTCATTTCTGTGCGCTTGCAGTGACTTCATCTATGTTGGACCAACATTTGCTGCCTTTGGATTTTTATCTCAGTTCTGGTTTTAAAGATGGAACGTCAGCAGTGACTTGTTCAGCCTGCTCCTGCTGGGCTCAGCCGCCCGTTCCTGGAGCCGTTTCCCTGCCTCAAAATCGAAACTGTTTCCCCCCAGCTCCTTCCCAACCTGTGTAATCTTCAAAACTGACTGTGCTCATTGCATCTCCTCACGTCCCCTGTTCTCGGCTACTACAGCTTGTTCCCTCACATCTCTCCAGGGCTTTTCCTTGTCAGAAGCACACAAACAGCCGCTTTTCTCTCTTAAAAGACAGTTTATTGTATTCCAGGAGAGGTGAAATGAGACACAGCAGATGCCTCTGAGCTGGCATCTCTCACAAGGGCTTTTTTGTAGATAGAATTGTCATTTAAAAGAAACCTTTTTGTAACAGCCTTGCCAGGTATGGAGTGGTGTTTGACCAAAATAAGTACCTAAAGAATATTTAACGAAATATTGTAAATTTAAAGATATTTTCTTTAAAATACACATATTTTTAAATTATGTAGCCGCTCCAGGCAGTGTTAGCTCTGTGCTTCTGTTTCGTTCAGAGGTGCAAGGAATACAAAAAGGTGTTTAAACCACCCTAAAAATAGTAATAATAACACTGTTAGTGTGGGGAAGGTGTAAGAGAAAAGGTTTTTTTGGTTGACGTGCATATTAAAAGCTAAAGAACTTTTGTATTAGGACAAGCTTGGGATGGCTGCGAGTCCCTGTTTGGGCAGCAGTGATGTGCCGAGTGTGATTTGTTGCCTTAACTGTTGTTTAAGTTGCTTTTCAGATACTCTCAAATGCACTCAGATATACCCAGGGCTAAATTAAGATTTTGTTTTGCTTTAAAACCTAGGGGAAGATGTGTGCCAACAGAGCACGTGCTTCAGCTCCACACCGAAAGGTTAGGCAACTGAGGTTTGGATTTAATCACGGTTTGCCTGTACAGCGCTTTACTGTTTGCTGCTGCATTTAAAAATAAATAAAATAAAGCCTCTCTGGGAGAGCTCTCCTGTGATCTCTGAAGTGAGAGGATGACTTTAAAAGACTGTGAAATTCCCTTGAAAGGTACACCTACCAATATTAACTTGCGTAATGGTTGATTAAAAAAAAAAAAAAAAAGAAAAAGGAATAGGGTATGAGAGAAGAAAGGGTACCAGAGTACGGGGAGGAACCAGATACTGCCTTTTGTGTGTGCTTTGCAAGGTGAAATAGATACTCGAGCAGGCAGTAAGGTAGCTGTTCTCGAAACTGGCTGAGTGTCAAACTGTTATCCTCAGAGGGCAGAACTGATCTAGTGAAGCCGTGAAACATGGGAGCCACTCTGAGGAGCAGAGTAACCTCACATCTTTGATGGTTTTCTCGGCTCAGGGCCCATAATTATTTCTGTTGTCCCATGATTTTCCTTTGAAAGTTGAAAAAGGATGGTGATACCATTTCTGGCAATATCTTGATTTTTTTTTTTTTTTTTTTTTTTAACAGTGAAGAAAATGTGGATCTGAATTCTTTTCACTTGGATTCTCCCTGTTTGACATCGACCCAGAGAGGAGACAGGCCTCAGAGATGTGAGAAGGTCTCCGCTGAAGACTTCCCTCTGGAGATTGATAAGCTCTCAGTGACTAAGCCAACAAACAGATGCTGCGGTGCTACCATCGACCAAGTCAGTATTTTATTGCAGAATGTACTTCATTAATTTTATAAGGGATTGTACCTGATGGTAGGAAAGCAAGTATCTTCCGGCATGGAAGAACTAGGGACTTGAATAACGAGACAGCAGGCTTAAAGCAGAGGTGGTAAAATATTTTTCAAAGTAATTCCTTGTTGTCTCAATATGTTTTGGACAGCATAAGCGTAGGTGAGTTTAAAACAAAAAATATAAGGTTTTGAAGTGAAAGGCTTTGGGGTAATGGCTGCTGGCTCATTGGTAGTTCCAGTAAAGCACAATATCTGAATGCACTTGGACGTAGTCATTAGAAGCTGGTGAACACAGTTTCTTTCTTGTTCTGCCTGGTTTTCCCTCATTCTCATCTCTTTACCCTTTATCGCTGAAGTACTACTGCTGTGTGGGCCTGTGAAGAGCTGTTGAAAAGCTGACACTAGGAATGACCTGTGTGTTTATTAGAAATACCAGCACCCGGAGTCTGGAGCAGCGTTACGCTGTAGTATTGAGAACTGAGACATTTCAAAATGAAAATGCTGATTCTCAGTATGTTCTAATCCTTTGACATAGTCCCAAAAGATCATTCCATAACTTCGGCTCCTTTTCTGTCTCCTGCAGGACACCAGCTCCCCCATAAGCAAGCTGCAGCGCGCGCTGGCCGAGTATCGACAGATGGTTGCTGATCTGGAGCTTAGCGCTCTCCTCCAAGCGACCCCTCGCTGCAGTCCGAACAGCAGCAGCCTTAATGCGGTATTTATTGCTCTGCCATGACTAGATTTAGGTGGAATAGTGATTGTGAACATCCTTTCCCTTGGGCTTGACTTGCACTGTGACATTATAAACAGTATCCTCCTCACACTTTGCTGAAGAGAAGATTCTTGCGCGCCTTTGGCATGAAGTACTTGGATTTTTTTTTTATAGGAGGTTTTATGGCTCCTCAGGGTCATGACAGGATTTGACTTTTGCATGTGTCTAAACAGATGGAAGGAAGGAGTCATTTTGGAACAAGCTGTAGGAGGTCTAGAAAAAAGCCAACACAAGTATGACTTGCATTCAGCACTGGTTTGTTACCCTAGGTGTATCTGGGGAGAGGAGGACAGGGTAGGAAATAGGTGATATATAGAATAGTTTTGTATATTAATTTAAACCAGACTCTCAGCTTAAATAAGTTTAGAGTTTTTGTGAACTAACAGTTTCAGTTCCTTCCTTGCAGAGTCAGAGGATGTACTCAACAGTCAGAGAAAATAACCCGTATATAGCTGTCATGGCAATTTATTTTATGAGCATGAATGCTAATAGGGAGTTCATCTTGAGCATGTGGGCAGTAGGAGTCATTGGTGAAGGGGTCACTTGTTTGTTTTCATAAATATCCTGAAGAATTTCCACCTTGTTTGACAAGGAGATTGTACTGCTGCTTGCTAGAGATGAGTAACCTTGTGCTGCCACATACCACAGAGGGAGAATTCAGGCTTTTGGGTTTCGTGAGAAGGCTGCATGCTGAAACCTCAGCTTTCTCCTGAAAGCTATCGCCTCGCTCTAAAAATGCTGCGCTCCTTTTATCCTTAGATGAACTTAACCAGAACAATGTTCCTGTAACCAGCAGACAAAGCAATTTTGATAACATTCAGAACCATAAAACCTGAGCCGTGCTGGGACTGACTGACAAGAGGATAAAGGTTGTGTGCCAGCGTTTGCATAAACTGAAAGGAGATTTTGTTCAGAACTTCATCTGCGGGGTTTCATTCAGTGTGAAAGACAGCAGCAGTGTAGTCTTTTGCAAAGACTATCTTGTAGGAGGGATTCCTGAAAAGCTCGCTGCCAAACAGTGGTTGCTTGTGGCTCTTGCCCAGCCCCATCAGCTGTCTGGCTCCTGCTCACTGGTTGGCACATCCCAGCTCGGCTCAACGGCCTGTCCTTCCGTGGCGAGCATGACTCTGCTTCAGAACCTGATACTGCATTTTTAAGCTTGGAAATGGGCTTCTCCTTCAGAATGGTTGCTTTAGTGGATAGAAACCGAAGCAGGCTTGTGTTTACCGGCAGGGGTTGCTTCTGAACCACATCTGTAGAACTTTGCTGTACTTGCAGAGCAGTTATGGGCAGAAACTTGTCCAGCGTGCTTTAGTTAACCTATGCAGGCCAACTAATCTTAAAACCAGGTTTACCTGTGGCGGTTGTAAACTGTGTTTTAAAACACAATATGTATCACATATAACCCTTAGAATTTAATCAGGAAGAAATTTGTACGTGTTGGATTCTGTGCCCTGCTTGGGGGAGGGAGGAGAAGAGGGAATTAAAAAGCTCGTCCTTGCTGCACACTGGTTTGAAACTGGCAGCTCTGTAACTTTTATTATCTGAGTTCTTGATTTTTTTGCATTACAATACAGACAACAGAACCCGGAG
>JAVSBS010016989.1:0-16146 GCA_033124195.1 Coracias cyanogaster
CGACAGAGATGTGTAATTCTAGATCTGGGTAAAAGCGAAGGGGTTTGAGGCTAGTCTCGACCGCGCATCTGACACTGCCACTGACATCTGAACGCGCGCTGGGTTGCCGTGACGATCCGCGCTGTCTATGGGTGCTTTCACACCTGCCTCATTTAGTTCGGTTGAATCGTACTAGAGTTCGTTTCCCTCTTTGGTGCGGTTCGTTTGGTCAGGTCTGAAAGCAGCAATCGCACTCGGGTGCGCACCAAAAGCGGACCAAACAAGCGTACCGAGACCTGCTTGAAGAGGTGGTCTCGGTACGCTTTCAAACGAACTCTGGAGCGGTTCGTTTGTGGTGAGAATGTGATCCGACCTCGAACAGACCCAACTGCAAAAAGTACTGATCATTTTTGGACTAAACCAGCTGCCGTAGTCAGCTGCGCTGTGCATTATGGGATGAGGAAGTGTTTGTTGACAGTTTGCACTTTAGCATGGCAGCTCGTGGACAAACTTGGAGTAGTGAGGAGGTGCGGAGCCTCATAGAAATTTGGTCAGATGACCATGAGCATGTCAGAGTTAAGAAGAATTAATGCACGCCTCCGCTTGAAGTTACGAGCGATGCCCGCTCACCGTATGCAGTGCATTAGAACGTTGTTTTCAAGCCGCATCCGCGCTTCATTATAGAAATGTATTGTTTGCATATTGTGGTGTATACAAACAATGTAATAGATTATGGCCAGGGACAAAACCAGCCTGCGCAGTCGTCTCTCCATAGTTGTGTTGTCTCCGTGTTGTTTGCTGGCTTTTCCTCTTATGTTAGAATATTCCCACATGTAAATTCTGACCAATCGAAAAGCAGTTTAGGAAATACGTCATGGCCAATGAGTGATGTGGATGTTGTCATGTGACTGCATTTTGGTTCGTTTCAACTGGTTCGGACCAAAGCAATCAGTGTGGTGTGAAAAGGAACCAAAAAAGCTGAAAAATGCTACAATGTATAATTGTTTGCCCTTGGTTCGGACCAAATGAATCGAACTAGAGATGTGAAAGCACCCATAAAGTTATTCAGTCTGCCAACAGTTATTTTGCAGTCTGTTAGAATGACGAAGTTAGATTTAGACTCTTTAGATGAAGACTCTGAAACTTGGCTTTCTTTGATCACACAAAGTGCTCTACATGTCCTACTACCTTGGTTACACAGGTTGATACATATATAGAGAATAAAACCAAATATGCACACTACAGGATCAAAGCTTTGGCAAACTTTAGGCAAGCATCTGCAATGAAATTAAAGTATTAAAATGATAACAAATATGGATTTTCAAGTTAGTGTTTAGAAACACGGGAAAAGATTAAGACATTTTGCATTTAATATAAACTTGAGGCTGCAAGAGGTATCCTTATTTGATTAGATAAATTTATAAAGCCTGTGTAATGAGGATTTGTTTTAGTTCTGTTCTCTGGCTTTCTTTCTAAAGGACAGCTCCTGGACCCATGTGGTCTGTCTGCCCATACTGGTTTTGGTTAAACCACAACACTGCCTTAAAACTGGACAAATTTCACCTAAATTCGTGGAGGAAGTTAACATCTCAAACAGATGATGTTCTGTAGGTGTTTGTGAAAATTTAAGGTTCAGTGGAGGAGAGAGATCTGCATTATACTGCACTGAGAGGGGGGTCACAGCACAAACTCCACTGTTACATGCTTTGTTTGGATTACCAGATACCCGCTCAGGACAGTTCAGGCTGTGACCTCTTCCATGTTATTGTCAACCAATAATTACATCCTGGGGAGAGCATCTGAATCTAAGGTCTACTGGCATGGAGGGAAGATACAGAGGTGGCAGAATAAGTAAAGTCAAGGAAGGGAGTGAATGCAATGAGAAATTGTGGGGAGCTGTAGAGATGGATTAACATCTATAAAATGTCACACATCTATAAGAAACCTTGCTTTATTAGTCCCTCTGCTCAAAGTATGGCTTGTAAAATTATGTGGTAAGACTCCAGACCTTGCATCTGAGATATTCAAAGTACCCTGTATGAACTAAGTATGTTAAACTCATTGAAATTTATTGAGTTTGTGAACTTCTCAGGATCTTGTATCAATTACTGTTGTTATTACCAGTAAAAACAAAGTAATAGAGAATCAGACTGCACAATATCCTGATATGAATAGCCATGAAAAAACTAAAAAATAAAGTTAGTGAGGCAGAATTTCAGGATGTGCAGAGCATGAAAGCTTTTTGTAGTCAACAGGTCTTCACTCTTTTCACCTCCTTTCAAGTGATTTACATAGCAGAAAAGCAGACACAGCAAGCATGTAGTACTTCCTAGCCTATCTCTGAAATATTTAGTTTGCCCTAGAGTTGTCTGAAACCAGAGATATCAAGAGCTGCCAAGTCTGGAATTTGGATTATGTTAATTCCTGTATTGTTCCCCTTGCATGGTGGTGTGATTGCTACATGCTCCTCTTTCTTCTACACACCAACAAACTGTAAATCAGCCCTCACAGGAACAGTGAATTTAGCTGTAGCCCTGAATTGGAAAAATTGTATTTCTGCTCAAGCTGTTGCATCACTTTCAAAAACAGGTACATCTTTGCCTCCATCTGCACCTCCAGTATGATTGCTGTGCCTGCAATACTGTCAGCACTGAGTGGTGTGACAGCACAACCGTCTCCCTCTCTTGCAGACTTACTGTGACTTTTCTGGCAGTCATAATGCAGCTCCTTCTGCTTGGCCATAATCTACAAGGTTTACCATAAAACTCCCATATGTTCCTATGACTCCTTACATTCTCCATGTTCAGTTTCATCCCAAAGGTCTACTACTGCTCCTGTTAGTGATTCACTGCACATTTTTTTCTCCCTTATTTTTCTGGTTGTTTTGATGCTTGTGTGTGTATAATCTGCATTGGGTAAAAGGTCACTGTAAAAACATAGAAAACATATATATTCTTAAGGGCAGGGCACAAAGTGAAATACTGGACATGAAAAATAATATTGAGGACTACATTCTTCAAAACAAAGTTTAGATTCTCAAACTGAGTTTGTGTTGGTGTTTCTCCAGAGAGAACTGTTGTTAGAAACTTGGCCTACTTACATGTTATTTTAGAGTATGGTCTACTGATGTTTATCATCTGCTAACATGATTCTGTAATTCTGAGACTTATTAACTACTACTTAATGTTAGTTGTTTGGTTAAGGTAAGGAAAAGTCAGGATCCAGTCAAGTGAAAATTAGTATGATTTCACAGAAAGACTCCTGGTATCCCCCGTGCATCTGCTACTCAGATATGACATGAAGAAAAGTGGGCTGTTTTTAAAACAGGTCAGCAGTATTCCTTACACAATGCAGTGCTGGTGTTAACAAATCTCACAGGCCTTGTTTCTGCATTTCCATGAGGTAATACCAATAGGAAATCTCTGTTAAAAAACCAGAGGTTTCTATGTATTTGTCAAGGTGCTACTTAGTCCAAGTTAGCCTCTAAAGGCTAACAAGTTTCCAAAGCTGTATGGATGAGCAAGACTTCTTTTCCTTTCCCTTTTTTCCTTTTCTTCTTTGGGCATTGAAGTTCATTAGGTTTCAGTGACCAGCACAGACAGAAGTAATCTTTTGCCACATAACATTATTTATTAATTCAATAGTTACTTTAATGTGTCTCAAGAATCTCATTTTAATTCCTGTATCATGCTATGATAGTTTTTATTTTCTTTTAAAGAAATACAAAGATTACAAAACATTTTGAAGTTGTTATGGTGGTCTTGATTCCCCTGGAAAAGAAAATATTTTGAATGAAGTCTAACATGACTGCATTGGGGATGGCCATTTTTTCCGGTAACAGAAAATATAGGGTCTCTAGTCCTGCTAACTCCTTGTATCCCTATCTTTACATGTATTTGATGTGTATTATAGGTTAGAAACTGTAATTAGATAGCCTTCATCCCAGTGACATGATACAAGTTTAAAACATGTTGAGTATTCATACTCTTAATAAAGTCCTAGATAGGTTTGTCAGCACAAGCATTTAAAAATCAGAACACCTGAAAACAGTTCAGCATTTTACAAAACCAGGCTCGATGATCAGTGGGAAAAACAGCCTAGTTATGCATTATAGTCTGAAAACTGCATTTTTTTAATGTCGCCAGATATCGTTATATGTTGATTGAACTGAGATTTTTTTGCTGAAAAATAATTGTTCTTACTACTTCACAGCATTCCTGGATTTATGCAAAGCAGTAATTTCATGCTGAAGAGGATCAAGGAAAGTGTTTTCATTTGATATTGCTTAGGGTACAGCATGATTTGCTTAAAGCAAATATGTAAAGACAGAGAAATGTTTGTACCGTATCTATCCCTGAGGCACAATGTTCTAAAAAGAAAGGGAGAGACATATTTCATGGTAAAGTTGTCGTGTGAATTTCCACTCCTGTACACATTGAACTTTTCTGTCATTTGTGCAATATGGGAAAGCCTGAGATACAAAGCCCATGAAAAAAACATAGTGTGCATAGTATTTAGAGTTACCTTTACAAAAAGCATTATTTTTTACAATGGCAGTGTTGCAGGCATGATGGAAGATGGAGGAAGAAAGTGATCTTTGAGCGTTTTCACCCATCATTGGTTTTGCTCCAAAATGGTTGCTATGTGTGGGAGAAGAAAGGTAGAGAAACGTTTGTACCCTAAAAAAATAGGTGCACACATTAGTGACATGATCTATGACATCTTAAGAATTGCTTTCAGCCATGAGTAACCTTTAAAAATGAAATCTAGCTATTGATTTAGATCAATGTTCTTCATTGCTTGGAAAGTGCTTGGGTACATTCTCTCTTGTTCCTGCAAATTCAAGGTTTCCAGCCCAGTTTGGGTCAAAACACATTGATCTACCATTTTAGTATTAAATTAATTGTTAGCTAAGATATTGATAATACGGCTAATTGCCTGTCCAGCAAACTGAAAGTTCTACATCATCAAATTTGGAATAAGACTGACTAAACCAAATTATTTACATTAGTAAAAAGGTGGGAAATTATGGGATGTAATGTGAAAATATGGGCAAGATAGGAGCTTGATTTTGCAATAACTTACCTCAAAAGAGAATAATCATATGGACACATTTCACAAGTGTAAATCAGTTGAAGTGGTTGCCTTGATTTGTTTCTGAAACAAAGTAAAGGTTCAAAAGCATAACAGTAGACTAAGGAAGCCGAATGCAGAGCATAGCATCTCTGGAGGTCATTTTTTTGCCAGACTGAGCACAACTGACTTCATATTTTTAACCATATAGGTACAGTACACATTCACCTTATGCAAAATTATGAACCTTTACAGAAGACTACTGGCTTAATTATTCCGTAAACAAATGTTACCTAAATTGTGTGGCTTGTTAGCTAAACTAGGTCAAGACGTATCACTCTAAGACGGTGAAGTCAATGGTCCATCTTTCAGAAATTAATTCTCCTGCTACTTGAAATGAATTATATTTTGATAAATGAGCATCCATTTATTGTTACATACATCTGAAAGATGCTTTTTGTAAACTTTAATGTGAGCAAACTGGAAAGTTCATGAAAGTCAAACAGCTATTGCCTGCATCAATATCAGTTTGAATGTGCAAATACTGCTAAAAAATATTTTTTACTCTTAAAAGCTTGGCCCAGAAGGTTTTTATATGTTTGATTTTCTGTCCAAATCAACAGATGTGTTTCCTGTTGGCTTCAAGAAGCTTTGGGTAGGGCCTTTGCATGCTCAGCTTTCATTTCCTGGCTTTCCTGAAGACGTTTGGTGTAACATTCTCCTTCTCCCTTCCTGGATTTTAGTAGTGCTGATCATCATGAAGTGAAGCCTTCACCAATATTTTTCATTCTACCCCTTTCCTGTGACCCTTCCGTACAGGAGCATTGCTGAGCGAACCCACTTCAACAAGAATCATGTAAACAATGGGGCACACTTACTTAACTTAGCTGATCGTGGTAATGATGTGGGTTAAAATACCTCTGCAGGCAAGACAAGCTGAGTTTCCAAGTTGCAGTCACTGCTTGCTTTTGGCCATTAAATTGAACTGCTAATTTTAGTGGTCAGAACCAAATTTGTTGTGAAAATTAGGGAAGTGTCTCCTAACCTGCAACCTGTGTTTTTCTACATTAAATTGTAGTTAAGTAAGAATTTTATACACCATACCACCTTTCTAGTAAAATATATTGTACTGTAATGATCAATGTACTGTGAGTTGTAGATAAATAGGTAGATGTGGATATGTGTCATATATATGTTAAATGCAGAGCTGGTTTTTGGAAGAATTTCTGAAAAGATAAATTGAACAAAGCAAACTTAAAGTGGTGCTTTTTGTCACCCTTTTCTCACATAGTAAAGAAGCATACACTCTGCACCCTTTGAGTTGCTACTTTTTACTTTTGCATTATTGAAAAAGGACTCCCTGAATGTTGTTTACTTGGTTAATGTCGGATATGGAAAAGATAAAAAATGTCTTTATGTGTGAAACTGATTTATTATAGATGACTATCACTTAAGGTGACAGGCTAATTGATTTATTCTGAGGTTTGCTGTGTGATCTTACAGAGATTGACTCAATGGGAAGCATTTTGCCAAGTGTCTTGATATGAAATCTGTTGGAACTGCTATGTTCGTGCCTGGGAGCAGCCATGAAAACCTGCTATCTGGGGAAGAGCAAGAATTGCCAGGTCCCCAGAGGGCAGCATTGTGTGTCTTGGACCTTGGCAACAGATGCACAAATGTTATTGGCAGAGTTTATTTTGTCACACCTGAGTTCCTCATTGATAATGCCCTGTTCTGGTGTATTATATGCTGAATAAACATCTGAGAAGGATATAAAAAGGACAACCTCTTCCCTATGGGAGTTGATGCAATACCCAGAAGTAGAACAAAAGTCAAAGCAACGAAAATATTTATAAATAGGAAAATGTCATCTTCCCAATTTGTCTATCACCACATTAAGCATCTTTAAAAATTAACCATGTCTTTTGGTTTAAGACCACTGAATAATACTTTGTCTGCTTCATAGCTCTGTTTCTTTAGAAGATACTTTATCTCCTAACCATCTGTTGCTGGAGTGTAGAAAGACAGGATGATTTTGCTTTAAAGATTATTGTGATAAATTGCCTGGAATCCTTCAAGCTTTCCAATATTTTTACTTTCCCTCCCCATGAAAAAAATATTTAAATGCAGATAGTGGTGTCTTTCATTTCTTTTTCTGCCAGTCATAATGCAGCACCCTATGTTCTCTTGCACACAAACAACCAAAATCTCAGTATTTCTATTATTGCAGCATTAGAGTTTGCTGTCTTTAGGGCTCATGCAGGCTCTATGCTACAGAAAATGCAAAGAAGACTGTACATCTCTGTAAAATGGTTTGTTATGTACATCTCATAATCCAGTGAGATTTTTGGAATAATTCGGATTCCATTCAAACATACAAATATGGTTTAGGTTTGTGGAACTGCTCTGAACCCAACAGCACTTATGAAAATATTCAGTTGAAGGTTTTCTTCTCCCAAAACTGTTCCTCACACAACACATTAATATTACTCATCACTAGAGTGCTTTTTAATTACCTAAGTAAAAGCTGAACGTTTTTGTAATCTGGATCATACTCTACCTAGTGAGATCTACTTTCCTCCACTCAGATGATTTTGGATATAAGTTTTCGTAATACCTATTTCCACAGCTTTTTCTCAGAGAAAGGCATTTTCCTAGGCCACCTGTGCATAGAAGGAGGTGGATAGCGTTGCACAGAGGAGGTTTTTTCAGAATTTCTTCCCAGCCACTTGCCATGAGCAATTTTACATGTCACTTCTGGGCTGCCTGGATATTGATGGGGAGGACTGAAAGGCTCAGAAGTAGGGCATACTCCATTTAACTGCTTACAGCTTTGGAGGAGGATAGTTATGTGGGGGTGCATTAAGTCTGCTGCTAGTTATCCTCCACAAAACTGGCTTTTGCCTCACTCCCTTGTCACATGCACCTTGCCTGCATGATAAAGCAGGAAACACTTGGCTCTGAACATCTTGTGTGTGGTGCCGAGCATTTGTCAGACTAGTAATTCCTGCTAACTTCCTCCTTCCAGGCTTCCAGATTTCAAACAAATATTTTAAGGCCTGAACTAGAAAGAGAGACTCGCCAAAGAAAATGGGGAGATCTTTTGCCTTCAAGGAGTCCAGGATTTTTGCTCAACATCAAAACTGGGCGGCTGTTAAAAAGGGAGTCTTGTGTGAACAGGAAAAATATGGGGGTGAGTGTGAAGCTATAACCTCCAGCTGTAAGTCTTGCTTGAGTTTTGAAGATGATGAATGGCCATTCCATTTTTAATTTAATAATATTAATTACTGTTCTCCTAGGAGGTACATTCTAAACCAGTCAATGTTTTTCTCAGGCTGCAGCTTTTAATTTCTTTACTTTGGCAATGCAAAAGCAACTTAACATTGGTAAGAATTGCTGTGACAGATTGCTTGTTCCTGTCACACCCTGTCTAAAGCAGAGCTCGAACAGAGTCTGCTCTAAGCTGTCAGGGTAGATGTGAGGGCAAGGCGATAAATGCTGGGTGTGAGAAATACAGCCTGAATACTCTGCACTGTGGCTGTCCTGTGCTTTCATGGCTCAGCGAAGAAGGTAAGATATTAGACCTGGAAACAGCAGTGGAAGTGCCTGCAAGCCAGCTATCGGCATGGACCAGCCTTTCATGTCACCCAAGCAGAGCCTGGGCCTGGGTTGGATATGCCTCAGGGATGTTATTCCCTCAGGTGAACAGCTTAACTCAGTCACAAACGGCAGGGCATGGAGTCACCAGCCAAGTCATTCCCACCCTCGGTGCATCAGTGCCAACAACCACAAGGTATCACCTGACAGTTTATTTTCTTACCTTTCTCCTTGGGGTTGTGGTTCAGGCCAGCTTGTCTGGCACACACTGTTGCTTCTATTTCTTTGTATATTGATAGAATTACACTCAAAAAAAGGAGCATGGTACGCTAATTAATTTTCATATTGTATACAACCAGTGGGTTGGGATGAGATAGCTAGAGAGCTTTTTTTAAAGTTTTCATGATGATATGGACCATTTCATGCTCAGACAATAATGCTGTGTTCCCTCAGCCTGGCACAATTCCAGTTGTGTGGAAGCTCCTCAGCTACAACACAACGCATGTAACATAGCTTTTACTGCTTGCACTGAAGTGTGAAGGATATTACTTGACAAATATTAATACAAAACAGAGAACGTATGAAATAATTCATTTTCCTTTATTCCTTTATTCCTCCTTCCATGATTCCTATTGATACCTGGTTGTCTGCACTTCCTTGCTGCTCATAACAATAAATTTTGCTCATGAAGATACTGATGTAATCAAGGTAACTCATGAGATACCACCAAAGACATCACTCTTCTTCCTATTGGGACTGCTGAAAGGACACGGGATAAATGTTCTCCTTAATTTTTAAGGCAAGTGGGGAAAAGACCCAGTTGATAAATATATAAAAAACTTATTAATATATATTCCCCCCTTGCTTTAGCACGCCTATTGCAAATAGCTAGCATTGTGTTGCTGAACTTAAATACTGACATATTTGCACTATTTTCAATGTGGTTGTAACAGGGAAGCAGACAAATAGCACTCATATTGCCAACATTATGCAGTGAATTCTCTCCTAGGCTCCTCATCTATGAAAATCAGAAATATCCCCATTGTAGTTTGTGGAGTTTCTCTTGTGAAATACAGGTGGTTCACCCGATCAAAAAAGGAAAAGAAAGAAAGAAAGAAAGGAAGAAAGAAAGAAAGAAAGAAAGAAAGAAAGAAAGAAAGCAAGCAAGAAAGAAAGAAAGAAAGAAAGAGAAAGAGAGAAAGAAAGAAAGAACGAGAGAGAAAGAAAGAAAGAGAGAAAGAAAAAGAAAGAAAGAGAGAAAAAAAAAGAAAGAAAGAGAAAGAGAAAGAAAGAGAGAAAGAGAGAAAGAAAGAAAGAAAGAAAAAGAAAGAAAGAAAGAGAGAAAGAAAAAGAAAGAAAGGAAGGAAGAAAGAAAGAGAAAGAAAAAGAAAGACAGGAAGGAAGGAGGGAAGAAAGAAAGAAAGAGATCAGAATCAAACCCTAGTTCCTGTTTTTATGTGAACAGAAGGAAATATTTTTTAAAAATCCTAGGTATTTCCAAATATCTGGCTTCTCAGAGGAGCAAAACTGCAATCAAAGTATTTCCTTTCAAAGCAGCATCACTTTATGATTAGTCAAGGGGTTTTTGTAACATGAGTTTCCTTATCAGAAATGTTTTCCATTACATCTGTTTATTATTTTTTCTTAGCAATCCAATTAAATTCCTCTTTCATCAGGGTGGAAAAGTTGGTACTGCTCATTTAAAAATATATATATAGCTCATGATATGATATGGATAACTAATATAGCAAAAGTTTAAATATTTCCTGAGTTAGCTTTAGGCCTGTTTGTGTAAACATAGATCCAGATTTGACTCAAGCAATTATGACTATCCTTTTCAGAATGTCTTTTGGTTCTCTTTCCTTCAAATATAAAAGCTTTGGTATGATACACACACTGTCACAGATTTTATTAGCCTAGGAGATCCTCAGCACATCTGGATGTACAATTTGGATCATCTTGTGATTTAAGGTCCTTGTCATTTTCTCTCATCTTATGCATTTTGCTGTATGTTCATGTGCTAGTACATTTTGTCCAATACATTTTAAATACAGACCTTTTAAATAAAAATGATTGCTCCAGCTACACAGTTCAGAAACATTCCAGTGTTTATGGAATGGTTTTGTCCAGATTAAAGGACAGAGATTTATGTTCTTTTATTTTAATTGATTATGGCTACTTTAACATGTAAAGAGTCTCCTGATTCTTTTTCCAGTCACTCCTGACAATCAGTTCAAATCATACAGTAATATGAATATTCCGGAACAAACCGAGGACTGGCACCCCCAGGAGATGTGCCTTGCTCTTTGCTCTCTTTGGGCAGCTGGAAGGACTGTCTTGCCACAGCACAGCCTCCTGCAGCTACTGGCTCCCTCACCACTTCACATGCCTCATGTGGGGGATTTGTATTGACTCTCATTTATAACATCACTCATCTGCTGTGCTCCATCAAGACCACTATGCTTGAGCTGGGACAGCCACATGGGAATGCGCCCCAAAGTGGCACTTTGTTCCTAGTAGGAGGGCATTGTTACTAAGAAGACCTTTTTTGGGTGGAACGTGGAGACTGGTAGTTACACCATCCACAACACTGGTGACTGAGACATACTGTCCTTCCACATAGCAATGATATCAGTATGTAACGAGTCTGGGTTTGCTTCATGGTAGGTTTTTGCACAGACAGCCAGTATCTGACCTTTGTTTCAAAACACACCGGCAAAAAAGTAGATTTTTTTCTCCTAGTTCGATCTTATAAAAGAGTGACCAGGCAATCATGGGTCTGTGGCTTATCATGTATAGTAACTGAAAAATATTAATGGGAAATAAGGAGAAACCAGAGGTACTGAGATTTTTGCTCTTACCTAGGAGCAAAGTGGCAGTATGGACCCTCAGACAAGTATTCAATATATTGAAGCAACATTGGGAAGCTCCTCAGTTGCAGAACAAAAGAGCTAGAGGCTTTATACTGGATTCTTGAAGTACACTGTGAGCTGCCACAGAGAAACCAGTTTCTGAAGACATCTACCTGTGGGGACACTGGAGGGGCTAGAGATGTGCAGCCCTGGAGGGCAAGGCCTGGCCTGGTGGGGTTGATGGTGCAAAGCCACAAAGAACGGCAGCCAAAACAGCTGGCCAGTAGAAACAGAGGGGTCTCTGGGTGCCTGCATGGACCTTGCAGGCTCCTGCTGCACCACTGATCTGTACAAGCATCTGCCAGACTTCCCAGTTGTCCTGGCATTGGCAGGTCAACTTCAGCATTTGGCATTCCTGTTCAAAAGAAGATGCTGTCCCACTAGCTAGCTGCCTGAAAATGCTTTCACATGGCACATCCTTCACCACTTCTTCCCATGTGGCTTTGATCCTGCCCAGCAGGCACGCTTGTGGCGGGGCTGTGACTGCCAAGGCAATCTGAGTGTGTGTATCTTTGGCTGAAGGGCTGGGAAGCCTGACATGCAGATGGTCCCACTTTTATTTGAACTGGCTCTAGCACCTCATGTCACTGGACAAGAGTGCTGAGGGCTGGCAGTAGCGCCGAGGAACGCCGAATAGGTTGCAGCCCCACCAAAGGAGGAGCTGATGCTACTGAGAGCAGCAGCTGCTCTGGGACAGAAGAGAAAATTATAGGTGGCAGAGGAGGACTGTCAGGGCTCTCTTGGAAATTCAGGACACTTGAAGGAAGCAAAAAAGAAACCCCCAAACCAAACAGAAAACCTTTCCCCTCACAAACATGTTGTTACTTTTGGCAAAACATATGGGTTGCAACATTTTGGTTGTTTCTGCTAAGACGTGAGCTGTGCATGCTCTACTGAAAACACCTTAAAATTAAGGCTGACTTTGGCAATAACAACATGTTTGTAAATAAAGAGGTTGACTTTTGAGAAATGTTATCCCTAACTGGAAGCATTTGACCACAGTTCCTAAGGCTATTTTCCTTTCTGCTATATACGGAATAAAGATGCACAAGCAGGTCAATATGATTTTTGCTTTTTGAATTAGTGTTTCTCATTAACTGGATGTAGCTGAAATCACTCTCCTGCAATCCAGTGCCACTTTCCAGCAGGGATCTTTGATAAGATGTGTAGATATTGCAAAGGTGCACATTGAGCAACAGGCACCTGCTTCAGAGCTGGCTAAAACAACAGACTAAATTAGGTACACAAGACAGCATAAGTAGATATATGTACAAGAGGCAGTTTCTTGGCTGTGTTGGTAGGACACGGCTGTAGCTAGAAAAGAGGTGGTAGATATCTGCCACCTCCTTAGATGGCTTTATTTGAGAAGCAGTGGCTGCCTTTATCTTTTAATACATGTTTTTTCTCACAACAGCACTGCTGAACACTGAAGACCTAAGCTGTGAACCTCAGTCTATTGGCAAAATGTCATGACGACTACTGGACCGCATTCTCATGTCTTATGCAAAGTCATGGGAAAGAAGACGAAAAAAATCGTTTTCTAGGCTAGGTTGCCAGCAGACCCAAAGACAAAAGCCAGCTTTAACTCCAGGCCAAAAGCTTGGGAGGGACTATATGAAAGTTCATGAGATAGACACCACTGGTTTAGTGTCTTTAAACTGCACATCCCAAGTAAACCACAACAAAAGCTTAAAGAGGAAAGGTCAGACCTGTGAAGTGCTATTTGTTTTCACTGAAACTTCATCTCCCACTTATCCTCAGCCTAACCAGCAGCGGAATCAATTACCACTTGTCAGACTGAAACCTGACCCCAGAAATGAAAGAAGGACATGACCTCTGGGGGGAAAGGAAACCACGAATGAACCACTTTCTCCTGCAGTGAAGGGTTAACAGGCCTGATCCTCTTCTTTCCCCCATTTAAGAAAAGATCAATACCACTGTTCTCTACATTTACTCTTCCTTTCATCAGGGATGGTCAGTAGGACAGTGAGGTTATAGAGATTAGGTTTCATAAATTACACCATTTAATAATTGAAGACAAAGAGGTTCCATACATTTTAATAGCATTTAGCGTAACCATTCAAATTTGTAGGACTCATAATAGATCAATTCAGCTGCCATCACCACTTGAGGTAATGGTGCTTTCACTTACCAAGCTTCTGTTAAGTATAGGATCAGCTTGTCAAAAGGTGGTCAGGTTTAAGGCAATATCCCTCACCCTCCCATTTCACACAAGCCTAGAACAGCATTCCCAAAGGGATGTCTGTGAGACACTGGGAACATTGCTGTTAGTTTAGCTTACCTTCAGTCTCTGTAGCAGCTGAGAATTCTGTCATTTCAGTATATAAAATGATGTGAGAGCATTACTTCTGACATCCGGGACCAGCCTGGCCTGCTCCTCATTTAGAGCATCAGAAGTGAGTCTAGGTAGGAGAGGAACAGTATCTTCTTATGTTTCTATTTCTGAATGCAAGAAAGCACAAACTTTACACAGAGCTGAAAAAAAAGCTCTCTTCGTGGGAAGGGGAAGGTGTCCCTTTGAGCAGTGGGAGTTAGGTAGATTGTGGTTAACAACATGAGCTAACATCAGTCTCATCGGATTAAAGACACTACTTTTTTTTTTTTTTTTTTTTTTAAGTATACCCCTTCCTACCATCAAAAACACCTTCACCATTTGAGCACTCTGCCATTTGGGTTTTTTTGGCATCCACACTGCACGAAAAATGATCTAATTTCAATTATGTTCCTGTGTCTTGACTTTGCAGGTACCCTCCAAGGGGATGTCTATGGACATCTCAGCTTTGTATTGCAAATTGGTGTTGGTCTTGACTTTAATCTGTTTGTACACTTTGCTACAATATATTTTCCTTGAGTTATGCTATTTCTGACACGGATTCAGATTTCTCTGTGGTCAACTTTTTTCCCACAGCCCTGCCTACCTTCAAAAGTGCTCAGGTTCTCTCATTGTACTCTGCTAATTTTCCATAGGAAAGTTACCTACACAGATATTTGTAACCTCTCTACAGTAGATAAGAAGCATTTATTGCACTTGTGGTATGTGTTGGGTGCTGAACACAACCCACAGGGCACTCTGAAGACAGAGGGTCTTCCCAAGGGGGTGTTGAATGCACATGAACATGCACTGTAGTTTTTAAGGGCTGCTGCCAGGACCTTACTGATGCATCAAGCATAGAGAGCAGTTTGGTATCAGCCATTTCTCAGGCAGCTTCTCCGCACATATACGATAGAAAATGTTGCCAATTTGCATATTTATTTTTGTGCTTTATATGTAAACAAAGAGAACTTCAATTTTTCTGTACATTGGTGTTTCATTTTCTATATTTTTCCTATAATGCTCAGCCAGGGAAAGCACTTTTCTGAACTCCTTTGCCCTGCACTTCTTCAAATAAAGCCATTTTCCTTGCCCGCTCTGCAGCAAGGAAAGAAGAAATTTCTTAAGAGCATTAATCGTGGAAACATCAAACCAAACCAAGTAAATAGAAATGAATTATCTTCTCCCATTCCCGCTCCCTTCCCCCATTCACTGAAAAGCAAACAAACCAGGCTGTACTCTGAAGGAGGCAGGAAATGAAGGCAAGGAGAGACAGGAAAATAAAGAAAATAAAGCTTCACAAGAAAATGTCTTCTGCGGTCCTCATTTTGCAATCCGGTGAGAAACTTGTCATAGGATGATTTAGAAAAGCCTTTTTGCATTGTGTTATGGAGGGAAACCTCTCAGGTTCCCTATTAAATCAACAGACTGTGTCAAAAATGAAGAAGGAAATACAATGAGGTGGCCTACAGGGTCTCTACACTCTGGCTGAAGAATATGTGGGATGTGATCTGGCATGTATCAAGTCAAGAAGGAGAAAACACATGAAGTGTGTGAAACCAGAGATGTGAGCATCTTACCTTACTGTGGCCTTCATCTTTCCAGTTTGCATTTGTGAGAGAGGTGATGTGCCCTAGCAGGCTTAACCCTGGCTATGATTTCTTGAAGAGAATGGATTAACCCCACAACCCAGAATTTCTTATGAACTCACTGAGAAGTGCTATGTACAGTGTAATTAATCAAGTGTGGCAAAAAAGAATTGCTTTCTACCTGAGCCTGGGATGACTTCTAATTAAAATCATGAGTGCAAAGTCACTTTGGAGGGACTGAAATGTTTAACATTTGTCAGCTACACCCTGATAAACATATTAATTTACAAAATATGTCTGCAAATAGATCTGTGAGAGGAGAGTCTATGAAATGTAAAAATAAAGCTTTTAGGGGAAATATTTTAGAACTTCTGGAGTTTAAAAACCAGCAACTGTTTTCAAAGGAAATGACTAAAAATTCTACAAAAACATGTTTTTCTAAATAGCTGGGATTTTTGGCATAAAAAGATAAAGACACAAGAAGAGTCTTGGATTTAATACCTGCTTGGCTGGTGAAGTGCTGGGGCCTGAGCTGTGGGCCCTGAGTTGGAGTTGACCTGTGGATAAGTCATGACCTAGCAGAATGCTTTGTTTTTCCTATTGGCTTCATGTTCCAGAGGCAGAACCTGGCCCACCTGTGTCTCTGTGGCTCCACCCTCACCCA
>JAVSBS010016990.1:0-24157 GCA_033124195.1 Coracias cyanogaster
TGTGCCTCTGAAAATCAGTACCTGTCCTTCCAAGTGGATGGTGTCTCCAAATCTGTTTGGGACTCCCCTTCTTTGACTTCATGAAAGTCAGGAAGCATAAAAAGTATGCACTTTCCACACAACACAAAAAGGACCAGAGTAGGTCTGTTCAGAGGAAATATTTTGTCTGGGAGCCCACAGGTGATTCTGAAAAGGATGAGAAAGTCAACAAGCAATAAATGCTAATTTAAAAGCATCTCTAGTTGCTTTCTGCATGAGTGGAGTTTGCTCTGCACCTTCACATCCACATGAATAGTAACTTGAACAGGACCAAAACAAAGATCCCCAACGGCATCAGACCTCTGCCACCCTCTGTGGAAAACTTAGCATTGAGAGGGACACATAGTCTTCACAACAGCCATGTCCTTGGCTTTTCTACTGAAACCAGAGGTTTCAAATGTGAGATGTGTTTCCTGTGAGGCAGACAACTGTCTGCTAGGCAGTGTGATGAGGTCAACCTTATTTCACATTGGTCATCACCTCTAAGTTCCTTGTGTTTAGTGATCTTAGTTTGAACTGGTGCTCAAAGGTGAACTGGGCTGAGATTTTCAGAGGCTGTGAGTCTGAAGACCATGGTGTTTCGATATGCAAAAGGAAACATTTCAGGAGTTTCATTTTCTTGAAAGACATTTTTAACACTTTCTGCAAACCAAGCTCCTTCAAGGTATCTCTCACTGAACACTCAGAATTACTAGTCTGTTTTTGAAAAGCTTTTTTTGCAAATTTTGTCATATTTCCAGTTTTCTGAGTGAGTCAGCTTCACATTTGACATGAATCATTTCTGTCTGGAATGTGTATGTCTGAAGAGAAGATGAGTTGTCCTTCAGGTTTCTTAGCACACCACCTTGGAGCCAGGCAGACTGGATGTCTGCTAGAACAGAGTCTTTGGAAGTATCTTGGCATTTTCCTTTCTGACTCGGAAAAAGGAACACAAATAGGATCATGTGGCAGAGAAGGGGAAGTAATTTAAACAATTTCAACCTTCAGCATAGGTACTATTGAGGTGTGGCTCAAATATTACCATTGAGTATTGACAGAGACATAGCAAGCTTTCTTTCCTCTGATTTCTCATCCCAAGGCATTTCATACACTGTAAGTTCCCAGGTGATGTTTGTACACCTAGGTTTGTGCATACTGTCTAGTGTGCAGCAACCATAAGGATGGACAATAATGAAAATATAGAGAAAATTAGTCATCCTTTTTTAAATTGGGTGCCTTGGCAGTATGAAAGAGACAGAAACTATCTTTATATGGATATGTCACACTGAGGTCAGCATCAACTTGCATACATATTAAATTTAACTAGTAGACATGGTTTACTTTCTAAGAATGACTTGCACATGAACACAGGATGAATAAGAATCCTTCTAGCTTTGCTCTTGTCAGCTTTTTGTAGTCCAGGTGTTCCAGGAGGAAAGACTCTGGTCTTGTGTGATGGCTCAGCAATCGTGGAGGGCCAGAGTCTAAGTGCTGGTATTCAAGTTTTAAGGAAGTTAGAGATTTTTACACATGGCTGCAAGGCATATACTAGCATGTTTTGGAATATGATAATATTTTAAACCAGATCTCTCCTTTAATGAGAGAGAAAGTGAGTTTAGGTAAAAGTATAGTAGCTTCAAGAATGTAGACAAATGTGTAATTTTCCACAAGGCAATAAGAAAATAATTAATTTCATCATAAACTGAAAAATCTGTCCCAGAATCACCCAGAATTACTTCAAGCACTGGGATATGTATCAATAACTATTTGACAAACTAACACACAGTGAATATCTGAGCTAGTAGACCATTTCTTTTAAACGATTGCAACAAACCATCATGCTGGCTGTTGACAAACAGCTTCTGACAGTTGCAAACATAAACTTCATTGGTCATTTTGGAACTCACAAGTATACAATTCGAGACAGGCAAACAGGAATGATCACAGCTATTTCTAAAACAGCCTGTCCACAGAAGAACATCTTGCCTAGAGTTGTATCTCTCTCTTCACTTGGGAACCATATTTTTTGCCCAGTTTACAGAATCCCCTTTAGAATACATGTCAGACAGTTGCAAAGACAGGAGCTAGAAGTTAACCCTTGTAAATAAATAGAAAGTATTGAGGGATCAGTCCTGCTGAAGAGAATTCTTTTTTTCACGCCTCTTTTTAAGTTTTTTGAGCCCCTTTAAATACCAAAGATAGATAAAATGAGGTTGTAAGGCTAAAATATCTAAGAACCTGGGAGAGACTTCACAAGGAATAGGAATGCTCTTTTTCTGCATTGCCTGTGGTCATACAGAAGCAAAACAGTATATGATCTAGAAATTAAAATATTGGCCTTCCAACACATTTTATTCTGCTTGCTAACTAAATGCAGAGCAGGATAGTAATCTCAATCAGGTCTTGTATACGTTATCAGTTTTAATAGGAACTATGGGTATGACTTTCCACAGATGCTGCTAGTTTTTGCCACATTTCCTTTAAACTGAGCATTGTAATCCAGAATAGAATAACCAGCAAGGGCTAAGACAAAGTATTTTTCAAAGCTAAGAACAGTCGTGTTATGAGGGCTGGACCAAAAATCTGAGTTTCAGATTACCTAGTTAAGGAACAAAGGATTAGTCACAAAAAGGGTTAATATCTGCTCCTCCAGATGTGAACTTCATTAATTTAATCTAAAACATCTTGAGAGATAATAATACACATATTTTCAATTACAACAATTATTTAAACAGCCCTAATCTTGCACTTCATGAAACCATTTACATTCACTCTAATGTCAAGCTCTGCAGGGGAATATGTTAACACAGGAAATGTAGCATCTTCTAATTACAGTACTACTATAAAACAGAAACAAAACTGAGTTTTGAAGGCTGAGTTGAGAGCAGGGACTACTGCATGGCAGATGGGAATGCAGAAGCACCAGGGCCAGTTGCAGACAGATGAGTATACTATATTTTACTTCTCTGTGGAGACACTGGCACACATGCCTAGGAAAAGATATAATATCATAAAATGTGCATGTCATTTTGGAGTAAGAACACACCTCTGTTGATTAAGTAGCTTCCGTAGGTATAGGTCATAAAAGATAATTACTATGTTGCTATATGCTCCAATCTTCCTGCAAGCCTGACACAGCTCATCAGAGGGTCACAACCCAAAATCATATGCTGAATGAATAGAATTTATGCAGTATTTCCAGTTTCTCAGTCAGAACAAGAAAGGCAGCTCTAATCTCTGCCATCTACTGTGGAAAGAGAGCAGCAAAAGGCAGCACAGTATTTCCCTGTCAGTCTGACCTGAGGCTGTCTGAAAACACCAGTGTCATTTCACTCCTGGATCTTTTCCTTCAGCTCTGAAGGTCTCCATGGTGCTCACAGCATGGGCAGCTTCCTCAGGTTGGCCTCCCTCATAGCTTGGTGTAGCTGAGCTCTTGGGGCCACCGCAGCACCTTGGAGGTTACAGCTAAGAAATGAGTTCCCAGGCCCCAGTATTGATGCTGCACCAGTGTGTTGTCCTCCGTGGCAGTGGAAATGCATCCTCTGCTAGAATGGATATATGGGTGAGCAGCTCAGAGATGTTCATGGCCCATTGAAATTCATTATGAGTGGTTACCAAGCTGCTTCAGCTGTCTTTGACCTTACCTTACATTTTTCTGTTGTCTGTTAAGGTCTTCCGAACAGAAACAATGACTTGGCTGTCTTTTAGCAGTATCAATCTGCAAGTAAAATGACACTAGGAGGTGAAGACAGCAGCTTACACTAGAACCCTTTGTATGACGTGCCACACAAAGAGCAAAGTCTATTTCTATCAAGGGACACTTACCATAAAGAGCTCTTCTGTCACATCATTACTCTTGGTCATCAAGATGTTTATGCATCTTTTGGGAGATGCAGCAGCTTAATTCTCACTTTGAATTTGACTGGGCCACCGGCTGTCTGTTGCTGACAAACTGACTGCAGAAATGCAAGCATGAAAATATGTTATTCCTGGAATAAACACACACGTGTGCATGTGTATATTCAAGTCCAGCATTCACCACACGTGATTACCTCAGCCATTTGGTAATGTAATTTAGTGGCGTTATGTCTATGCTGTACAGGTGTGTAACTGTCCCCCTCCTCAAACCTACACCCATTTTGGTAATAGGCCATTTGCCAGCACACAACACGAGAAGTATGGTGGTTTTTGTAAGGGCTCTGGCATACACAAAGGAAACAAAATCTGTCTTAAAATAACAAAACAATCTCTTGTGTAAAGTTTCCAAGTATGGCAAAAGCTCATCCATCTAATAAACGCCTCCCAACCCACCCACCAGTAGAAAGGCTCAGTGGTGCAGGGAACAGGGGATGGGAGAGGGTGATGGGGAGGGATTATTTTTTTTTTTCAAATTGCAATTGTTTGGGTTGCTGATCCAAGGTAAATGACAAGAAATCAAAAAACACCCCAGCACACATATTTTAGCTGAAGCGAGCGCTTGGGATTATTTTTTTTCTTTCTCTGTGTCTGTTTGAAGGTATTCTCCCAAGTTGACAAGCACGTGTTTTGGAGACCATTGAAAAGTTTCTGCCATAAATAGAAGAGGCAGCTTGGCTTAAGTGTTGCTAGGGAATACCTGGCAACAGGCAACAATAGTCCTTTTAGAGAGCCCAGGGCAAACAGTGACCGTGGTAATGGGGTGGGCTTAAGGGAGGCTTCTTGCCCAAAGCCCCTCCACTCACACTATGCTTCCAGCCCTGGGCTGTGTTCCGGAAATTCCCCGCACAAAGCTCCCCATTCAGTGGGAGGCGGGCCCGTGCGTGTGCTTTTCTGGCAGGGAGGGGGGCTGCAGAGGGAGGGGGCCTTCTTGCAAGAAAAAAAAAATCCAAACTTTTTTTTTTTTTGCAAAGGCTAAGAGAAGCACAGAAAGTGCTAAGTTTGTAAAAGACGCTGAAAAGGTTCAGAAAGGAGCATAATGGAGCCAGGGAATGCCCCGTGAATTTTGAACAGAGAGCAGAAAAGAGACCCTAAAAAGCAATTAGTGATGCTGCTTGTTGCTGAAGAGGGAGCTTGAAGGAGGTAGGAAGGCGCAAAAGGAAGAGGGCAACTCCAATCACTTAGTAAAGTACAGGGGAAAGGGGGGGGGGGGGGGGGGTGTGGCAGGCAAAGGGAGAGAGAGACTGGCGCCTTCAGGAATTTTTATAGTAAAAGTGGATGGAGGCACACGGCAAGGGCAGCATCCGAGCAGCGCCTGGAGCTGAAGGCACATGCCAAGCTGAGACTTGGCTTTGCCTTCCCTGCTCATTTCTGCAAAACTGAGGAAGCAGCAGGGCCAGGCTGCTGTGTCTCAGCTAGCCCAACATGCCACAGAGTCAGACTCAAAACTCAAATCCTCACCCACACCTGTGAGCAGGGCTCCTCAGACAAGTGTCTCTGCCCAATAGATGAATGCAAGGGGGACATTTCTGAAAGACCTCTGGTCTCTCTTCCTCTCCTTCCCTGCACCTCATTCCATTTCCAGAGCCATGCACAGCCGCCTATTTAGCCATACATTCGCTGTGCAAAATAAAAATAACGCTGTCTGCTCATTAGCTGGGAGTTGTTAGGGGAAAAAAAAGAAGGAAAAAAAGGGCTGTCTGAACAGGGCTGAATAGCTATAACCTTAATGGGTTGTCAGAAGTCTGCTGGCAGCAGGGTGAGGGCAGCCAATCCCCCTCTAGTCTTTTGTCCTAGATATTGTTTAGAATCAGTGGTAGCTCATTAGGTCGGGACAGTAATATTCCTAACGATTCTGTGGGGCTGAGGCTTCAGACTGTGTCTTCAGCTGTTTTCCTGATGTCAATCCAATTCACGGAGAGGTATTTATCTTGACAGAGATACTTTGGTGGAAAGCGTTATTTACCTTTCATATCCTGATTACCAACCTTCGACAAAAGTTGCAGCTGGAAGGGGAAAAAGGGAAGCTTAGAGTCCTGCCTGCATGAACCGAGGTGTGTTACAATGAAAGGCAAGCTGGAAAAGCCAAGTAGATGGGGCCTTGGCCTACAATTTGGTCCTATGGTTTGCCTCCTTGTATTTCAGATTCCATCTGCAAAGTGAGGATAATCACCCATTTTGCAATCTGAGGGTGGTGGAAAAGAAAATATTAGAGTGTGAGGCTTCCAGGCAATGGGCCAGATAAGTAGCTAAAATTAATACCTTTCTTGCATTTAGGAGTCCTAGAAAGGCTGGCCTTCTTTGTTGTTGTTTTGTTTTTTTTTCTAGTTTCTAAAAAAAAATTATATATTCTGAATTAAATTGTAAATCAGAATTGATTTTTTTAGTTATGTATAATTCCACTTATATCCTATACTTATTTTCAGCCTAGCAACATGAATCTGCTGAGGAAAGGAGCAAAGCTAAACCCCCATTTTCCCTCAAGCACCTCCATCTCTGAGATACTGGGTGCAGGCATGGAGCAGAGCAGATCCTATTCACCAAGACAGGCCAAATGCCTAGCCTTGCTCATATGTGCTGTCCGACAGTGTCACAAATCCAAAATGACATATTAGTAAAGTGATGAAACTAAAGGATAATTGATCATATGGTAGATTTCCTTGTACTTAGGCAACACGTTATATATCCACTTGCCAGTCTTGCCAGTCACAGAGAGCAAAGTACATTGTCATTCTCTGCCCTCTCCAAGACTTAAGCATTTAAGGCCTGAGGTTTTCTAAGGAAACTCTGAGAGCTTCGTGCAGCTGCTCTACATCCCTATTAAAAAGCAGCCAAACTAACAAATAATGATTAAATGATTTCCTTATTTATTTTGTGTTAGAAAACAGAGTAGACGATTAACTGCTCTCTGAAACAAAGGGGCAAGAACTACTCATCCCTTTCACTCCAGTAAGAGGATGGTAAGTACACAAAGGTCAGCATACAGACACTGAAAGGTTCAAACCAAGAACATGAGCCAATCGGAACAACATCCCCAGATCTTTCATGAGTGCAAAGCCCACTGACAGCTGCCTCTGTGGTGCTCCGGTTCTGGCCAGACCAGAGAAGCTGCCGTGGACATCTGCTACCTGGGGTGAGTTGTAAATGAATATCATGAATTATGAGTTCTTCATGATGAACCACACCAAGGAGGGATCAAATTTCATGTTGTTACAATGGGGGACATATTCCATTGTAAGTGAAATGCCTCTATACTACAGGTTATTCTTCACAGGTTACCTAATAATAAGGGAGCATGGTCATCAACGGGTGCCTGCCACCAGCTGCACACAACAGAGTGAGCAGGCCATGTCTCTGTCAAATAGATCCAGGAACAGATTTCTAGCTGATGGGCAGCAGAAAAAATGCTGCCCAGAGAGGAAGTAATGGGACACATCTTATCAACTGTGAGATGGATTTTTCTGAACACATTTGCCAGGCTCCCTTTGCTGGCTGGTTTCTCCGATGCCCCAGAAACACTTTAAATATTCAGTCCCACACCTGAGGGGAAACCGACCCAGATGTCTGTGCCTGTATTCACATGGATGGATCAAGCTTGGCAGGATATAGCAAAATGAGTGTGGTTTTCAGCAAGTTACTAAATGACCAGCAGCCTTTCTATTATAGGACTGAAATACTACAACTAATGGGCCAAGTTCTGTTCTCTATCAGCATCAAACAGTAAAAAAATGATCACCAGAATCACTCAGGGGTTTCTGAAATATTTCAATCTATTTTAACAAAGATTCTGTGCTGTATTTCTAGCAGGGGAACTAGATGGATATGAAGGCAATAGTAACTCATGCTGTTTCCTCTAGCTCATACTGACTTCTCTATTTTGTGCAGGGTTTGAAAACTGCAAGCCTGTAAGGAACTTTTGACAGTTGCACTGAAAGTGCGACTCTGTGTGTAATTATAAGATAGAAATATGATAAAATTTTAAAATATTAATAGCAGTGCTGAATGTTTTGGCTTCTATAGGGAGCTGCCATTGCGATGAACAAAGAGAATGACTTTTTCAGTGCTGTTTTCGATTTTAACAACTAGCTATTTTGTCATTTCAGTATATACTTTTGAGAGTGATAAAGATGTTAATTCACTGCTAAGGAATTGTGCATTTTAAGTGCTCTTAAAATACCTACATTCTGGAAGAATCTTTTATTACTTAGCCTTCTATGTGGGCAAGCGTGTTTGTGAGTAGATGGGAGCCCATACACTCACAAGCACACATATCTATATATATCTCTGTCCACACACACAGATAGTTAAGCTCATCCAAAGACACGTGAATGCACATATGTTCAGACACACATACACATATGTACATCACACATGCAAACAGGCACTCACCCACAAGGCAACATGCATGCTTATACACAAATCTGCATATACATATACGCACACCTAGACACACCCACACAATTGCATGCATATGCATGCATCACTGTGCATATGGATGACCAAACTAACCTCACACTTACAAACAAGTACACCTCAGAACATGCACCCACCCATACACACCTCTACAGATGCTCATGTACTTGCGTGCAGACGAGCTTGAATGCACATTGTCCTGGTTTGGGCTGGGACAGAGTTAATTTTCTTCCTAGTAGCTAGTACAGTTCTGTACTTTGGATTCTGTATAAGACGTTTTACTCGTTGCTAAGTAGTGCTTATCCTAAGTCAAGATCTTTCCAGTTTCCCATGCTCTGCCAGTGAGGAGGTGCACAAGAAACTGGGAGGGAGCGTGCCCAGGACAGCTGACCCAAATTAGCCAAAGGGACATTCCATATCATAGGATGTCATGCCCAGTATATAAAGTGGGGGGGGTGTTAACCAGGAGTGGCCAATTACTGCTAGGGAACTGGCTGGGCATCATTCAGTGTGTGCGCACACCCCTGTAGGCATCCGTTCACACTCCTCAAGGACGTACCCCCCCCACACACACGCACCCCTCACGCTGCCGCCGCCGGGGCAGCACCACGGACAGCGCCCGCCGCGCCGCCGCCGCCGCTGGCACCGGCGTGCCGCCTCATTGGTGTGCAGGAAAGCGTGGAAGTACTTCCCTTTCACGGGAACACCACGTGCCAAAATCCCTGCCAAATCCTTTCTGCTTCAAAGAGAACATTTCAGAATCACCTGGCTTCGAACACCGAGGAAATGTGCCTCCCTGGAAGCCATCCTCACAGCTGAGTGCGTCAAGAAGAGCTTGATTTCCATACTGCACCACAGCACGGCAAAAGCGTGGGCATGGCCAAGAAGGTAAACAGCATCCTGGTTTGTATCAGAAATAGTGTGGCCAGCAGGAATGGGGAGGTGATCATCCCTCTGTACTTGGCACTGGCGAGGCTGCATTCAGTTTTGGGGTACTCACTACAAGAAAGACATTGAGGTGCTGTAGCGTGTCCAAAGAAGGGCAACAAAACCGGTGAAGCAGCGAGAGAACAAGTCTTATGACAAGCAGCTGAGGGAACATGGGTTGTTTAGCCAGTAGAAAAGGAGGCTCAGGGGAGTCCTTCTCATTCTCTACAGATACCTGGAAGGAGGTTGTAGTGAGGTGTGTGTTGGTTTCTTCTCCCAAGTAACAAGCAATAGGACAAGAGCAAATGGCTTCAAGTTGCAGCAGGGGAAGTTTAGTTTGGACATTAGGAAAACTTCTTCAGTGAAAGGGTTGTCAAGCAGTGGAACAGGCTGCCCAGGGAAGTGGTGAAGTCACCATTCCTGGGGGTATTTAAAAGACATGTAGACATGGTACTTAAGGACACGTTTTAGTGGTGGACTTGTCAGTGTTGGGTTAACAGTTGGACTTGATGTTCTTAAAGGTCTTTTCCAACCTAAATGATTCTATGGTTTTCCCTATAACGGTTGTGCTTTCTTGTGTAAATTTTTAATAATTCATGTCCTGCACAGCGGCACAAGCCATAACAATAGTGCATCCCCTCATGCCTCAGCATGAAGTCACAAAATAGCTTCTTCCTTAGCCAATGAAGACTTAAAAGTGATGCTCCGGTTGAGATGGTACTCCTAGCTTTCAGGTGAACATGGTTGTGGTTCTTGATGAACTGGTGCTGGTGGAAGAATATCTAGTGTTATCTGGACACAACAGCTGAAGTTCAAGTCTGAGTGCTCACCACTTAGCCACAAAAGAGTCTGTTTCAGCAGAAGGATTAAGTGATCTGAGCCTTCTGGTGATGGTTAGAAAAGCAAGTTCATATGTGCTAGAAGGATGACATGGAGTCCAAGTGTAGAAATGAGCTTCATGGCTGGCAGACAGGTCTGGGAGGCATTAGCAGATTGAGAGTGGCTGGCTGTATGCTATGCTAACACTTCATTGGTCTAGATGTAGTGCAAGGTTCACAGATTTCAGGTGCAAAGTTTAGTCAAACATCTTCAACATCAAGGACTCACTTAGTCAATACGTATATTGATCAACTATACAGACACTCTTTTGTATGTCAACACCACCTTTCCTGGTACCAGAAGAAACAGATTTTGGATGCTGCGCAGCAGTATCTGGCCAACCCTCAAGCTTTGCAACAGGGCTTGGCCATGGGACTAAATACACAATTGAACTGTGATTCTCAGTTATTGTGTCTGGTCATCCTTTAAAATATGTCTAAGAGAAAGGGCGTTCTGGGTCTCTGTGAATGTACTGTGCAGAGCATGGATTTTGTCCAATGGCCGTGAGACCCTTCATAGTGCTCTGTGGTATTCTGCCATCCATAAACACCTCCAGAAACCCTTGAATTAGCAATGCTTATGGGAAATAAAGGAGTATACATGTGCCAGATACAACCCGTTGACAGCTCTAACAGATCTTACAGTTTAAACAGGCACAAGTTGGGAGAAAGGAATCTTTGCAGCCACGCCTTTTTAAGAAGCAAACTGCCCATTCCCCGGGGCTGTTTTAAATAGGGGCAGAGCCCAGGGGAGCACAGTGTCCACAGGGGATGTACCTCTGCATGGAAGAGCACACTGCCGTGCAGACACACATCCAGCAGGATCAGCAGCTTTATCAGCCTGACCACACATGGGCTTTTCCTCTTGGCCAGGAGTATTTGCTTGGGCTCAGCACTCTGTCAGCGTGTGCACAGCCTCGAACTAGCAAGTTCAGAGCCAACAGGGTGTCTTTTCACCGAACTCCCTTACAATACAGCATGATCCCACTCATCCTGTCTGAGGCTCAGCCAAGCATGCAGAGTATAAGGCCTTCCACTGTCCCTTCCCCTTCTTGCTTTCTGGTTGCTTTTTTGAGGTAGAGTTTGAAACAGAGAAAGACACTTAATTTGCTCCTATCATTTATCGCTTGTCCTAACTTAGATATCTTTGCAACAGTCCTCCATGACAAACACGGAAGCAGATAGGCGCTGACACTATTACTGCAATTTTATTTTCAGACTTGTGGCTATCACCCAGCATTTGGGTCTAATTCATGGCATGTCCACAGGGGCTGAATGCAGGCAGTACAGGGCTGGGCAGCAAGAGATACAGTGTGTGCCTGGAAAGTCGAGGCTGGTCTTTGCCCAGAGAGGAAGCAAGTTTGCAGTGGCCCAGTCCCTTAAGCAGCTTATCTCCTCCTCCCTGCTCCGGCACAGAGGGGCACAGCGCAGTCAGGACTCCAGCCCCTGCCTGCTAATGCAGGGCTACCTTGGACAAGTACAAGGTTAGGATGTTCAGCACGAATAAGAAACTGGAGATGCAGATCTCTGCTCTGCATTATTAGAAAGGAGAATTGAACACACATCTCCCACAGGCAAAAGAGCAGATGCACAAACAATCTTGGAGGTCAGCATCTCTTTGCTCTGGTGAATAGCTAGTTATAGATACAGAGTTTCACATATCAAACAAATGAGCTCAGATCTTATGTAGCCTGGTGAGCAGGGCACTCAGTTACAGTTTGAACCACCTGGCTGGCACTGAACACCCTGAATATCACAGCCTGAAGAGTGGAAAAAGCCTTAATTGATTCAAGCCAATCTATTCCTACTTAGATAAATCACTGGCTATTAAAACATCATAATCACAAAAAAATAGAGTCATATTCCTGACTGGTATTAACAGTAGCCTACAGTATAGGTACCGTATACAAAGTAAAACTCAACAGCACATTAGGATGGGCTAAAGCCCACACTTAGTAAATGTATTTCTGTTTTGAATAATTTATGTAATTCCTGAATACAGAAACTGCAGTGAACTCCAGAAATGGCCTTAACCCTTTTCTCTTAAGGATGGATGAGTAGTTGTGATTTGTAGAGCTCACTGAAAGGAAACTAATGAGATCAAGAGGTATGAAGGCCTTCAAAGACAGATTATTGCCTCCCAGCCCAAATCATTAGCCAAGAAATTGGCCACAAAAGGAATAATCATAGAAAAGCACTTTCAAAACAATCATGAAAGAAGGTGAATCCTCTTAGGATAAATATCCATTAAAGAAGTAGGAATATTGACCCCCAAAGAAAGATAGAAAGTGACTACATGAAAGAGAAGAAATGCAATTTTAAGTAGAGCCATCTGAAATGAGTCTGTAAAAAAGGACCAGATGAAATTGCTAGGTTTATATTGTATGGAAAAATATTTACCATGCTAGCTGTGATGGCGATGTGTGCTGTCCACTTGCCTTGTCCCCCTCATGCATGTGTGGCAGCAGCAAGGAGCCAGACACAAGTCAGAGTGCCAGTGCCAGCTCTTGAGAGCTCACATCTGGCCCTGATTCACCCCACATCTGTCTGTGCATGTGGTCCATCAGACCTTGAGAACATCCATGTGGAGATCCTCAACAGGCAGTGTGGACCTCACCTTGCATTCTCCATAACACGTTCAATAGCTTCCTTCCGCACCCTGACCATTCTAAGACCATGCCCTGAAACAAGTCAGCAACTAAAACATAACATCTCCTTATGGGATGCTCTGTATCATGGGAAACTATTTGAACACACTAGTCAAGTGAAGGACAGTGTTGTCCTTTATTTTAAGTAGCCACAAGGATATAAATCACAAAAGCAGCACCCAACTGACAGTATGTCTCAATCAGGAGAAAAGCTGTCTTTGCACAGGTAGAAATGTCAACGTAGCTTTTTTCTTTCTAACTGCTGGATAAATAAATGCTTTCAGATTAGGATTAGCCTCTGAAATAACTCATTCTCAGAGGCAGAAGCAGAGAGACAGATATAATCTTTCTCTTTGCTGAGGTAAATGTTGCAGAGATGGGCCTTTTCTTGTACTTATTAAGAAACTATGTCTCTTCCCTTTGATGCTGGGAGCTAAAGCTGAGTCCTTTTCTTTTCCTTAATTCGTCATTGTCACTTTAGAAAGATCAAGTGAAGTTTCTCTGGTACTGCAGTTCACCTGTGTTGATATCTCTTCAAGAGTGACCCAGAACTATGGGACAAAAATCACATCTCTAATTCTTGCAAAAGATTGCTTTCAGTAGTACCAAAGGAGAAATCAAGGAACCCCATATATGGGGGAATGGCAGACCATTCAAGAAGTAAGTCAGAAATTATTGCTAGGCTTAGATATGAAGGGTATAGCACAGTATTTACTGAAACAAATGACCAGTTCTTCCTGAAAATTGATCTTAAAATTTTCATGAGCTGTTTTCAGCACTGTTAACAAGTTTTAGGAATTTTTCCTTGACAGAAATGCAGTCTATACATGTATTTTAAAATTTTCATAGTTTTTTTTATTAAAGACCATTAGTGAAATTGGGATTCAAAACCATGCATGACAATCAAGGATGCTATCCTTGAAATTGTGTCTTTACTCTGAAACCCCTCCCTTCCAAAGCTGACTTTACCACGTGGAACCTACTTTTTGTTAGAGTTTGTCTTGGCTTACATCGGTCTCTAAGAAGGAGAAGACTCTGAGATCCCATCCCTTGTAGTGCTGGCTATTTCCTGTGTGAGATCACTTTGAGTAATTCATTTCTAAAAAGCCTGTCCCTGTATTTGCACTGTAAATACACACACTGTGTCAGAAATTGCCTTTCAGTACCTTCTGCTAAGCTTAAACAAAACTCTTGATTTTGGAACCACTAGACAGGATATTGTAAATCACCACCTTTGAAGGCATAAGGCACTACCTTCCTTTTACTAAGTACACTTGTAAAGCTGCACACAGACATTTTCCAGAACTTTGAACAATTCAGTCTCCTGGTAAGACAAAATAATGGTTTGCTTAAACACCTGTATGGAAAGTGATATCTAATCTTTTATGCTCCCCATTGGAGAGTGCTCAGGTCAATCAACAGTCAATAGAAGGTAGTGGTAACTCTTATTTTCTATTTTATTTTACAGTCAAGGTTGAGTATTTGTTTTTGAGAGATTGGAGGAGTTGGTTGGCAGTGCCAGGGAACCGGACTCTTTTTATCTTTGTGCTTGTTATGAGGAGGAGGCAGGTGCAAAGCAAGCTTTCTAACACTGTCGGCAGCAATAATCCCCACCTGAGCATTGACTGGCCACCTGCTATTCAGGCACAGAGATAATTCAGGCTCTAAGTTAGCATAGTTCTTAGTCTCTGCTAAGTAAAGACTCATAAAAGACTCAAATTACAGTAACACCAGTGGTTATGTCAGTATATCAATATTTGACCACTGACAGTGATTCCTTCTGGATTCACCCCAAGGCATGCAGTCCAACCTGAAATGGCCTAACTTGATCTAGTGCACCTGTGGTTTATGGGGGACTATTCCAAGGGCTGCTGAAGATGGCATGTAACTTCACAATAACCTTCATGCCACCAGCTACCCAGCCTATTATTAAAGCCAAGGCATCCTGAAAGCTAATTAATGTTGTGTTTATATTTCAGCCAGCAGTCAAAATCCAAAAGCTTTTCATACAGAGCTTGGGCCTCAATTTACAGTGGGATTTATCATTTTTATGGGAAACTACTTTCCCTTGCTTAGTGACACATCCATCCTAAAAGAAACAGTTAGGCAACTGTTGAGAGGCGTAGCAGACAACACAGCTCCCCAGTCCTGATAATGATGCCGTTCTTCCTAATGGATTGAACTACTCAGCTTTACTCTCCTGAGACACTTTAAAGCTGTATATTACAGAGGTGCCACAAAATACACCAAGGAAACCATCTGTGGCAGGGAAGCCCTGCAGAAGCAGAGTTCCATGCTTCACCTACTAATTTATCTCAAGACCTGCCAGCTAAAGCCCTATTTAAATCACTCTCACTTACCTGCAGCGCAGCCATCCCTTGGCTGAGGGCAAGTGGAATGGGCAAGCAGTGCTGGGGCCTGAACTCAGCTGAAAGGGTTGGAGGAAGGTTGAAGAAATACTTGGTAAACACTTCATTAGCACAAACTCAAGAAGCAGGGGAAGTTATTTGAGGTTAATTTTGCAACTATGCCAGGTGAAAATGAAATAAAGGCATTGGCCCTGCTAAGTTTGCAAGGGGCAAACTTGTCCATCACAGGATTGATGTGCTAAAAATGAGAGTTCCTGGTCATTGCTGGCCCCTTACTCAGCCCAACTCAACAAACTCTGCCAAAATATCAGTAAAAAATCTAGTCCAAACCATCAGATGGCAAAGAACAGGTGGTTTGGGGAAGTGGGAGGGGTTGATTTGTTTGATTTTTTTTTTTTTTTTTCCATAGGAATCTTTGTTAAGATTCACAACCTACTCTAGGAATTACAGGTAGAGAGTTACCAATACCATCTTTCACCAGTGTTGGCTTTTTCTTTGGTCCAGATGGATTCTGATGTAATCTGGGATGGGCTGCAGATGACCACTGTCACCGTGGTGCCCATAGGGAATGGAGAGGTTAGATGAGATAGAAAAAAAATGGAGAGGAGAAAATGAAACCATCAGGTGAAAAATGATGACAGAAATATACTGACGGTGAAAGATGGACTTGCATAAAATTCCAAAGTTTTTCACACTCTTTCACTCCAGATTATGCAAAAAGATTCTTATCTTTGGAGTGTATTTTTAATTATTAGAAAGAACACTAAATAATTATTTAATACACACCAATCTTTCAAGCAAGGAAAAAAAAAATCAGTGATTGTTCTGATGACAGGGCTATGAGACTTTTAATGCTACTATCCTTATTACCTGTAACCCCTGAAAACCTCACAAAAATATTAAAAATATTGTAACAAATCCATCTGAAATGCTCCATCAAGAAAATGAAGCCAGGGTCTCACATTTCCTAGGAACTCTAGAAGCTAGTATTTGTTAATTCTGTTGGTCAGCACTCAATGTGTCCTTGCACCTCTCTGGCTTTTTGACATTGTGTGTTCCTTTTGTCAGGACTTGTCTTTCATTTTGTACATACACGCTACTTCTTCAAAACAAGAGCTGCCGATAGATGATTGAGGATATGCAGGCAATAAAAGTACAGGAAACTGCAGCCATGCTGTAACTTACATCATTCCTTAATCAGGAACGAGGCCAAGAATATTTTAGCATATTCAGGAAGAAGAAGAAAAAAGGAAAACAGCATGCAGAGAACAACTCTACCCTGTGAATGAAGTGGGTACAGTTACTTCATGCTGGATTTGTTTCAGCACAACATAACAGCTTTCCACAAAGTGGTTTAGATGGAATTCCCAGGTGACTTGTTGTATCTAAATACTGCCTGGCTAGGATTTAAATAAACAGCTTTTATATTAATTAGAAACAAATCCTCTCAATTGGAAGGTATTAACTCTTTCTAAATTGCACACATAACAGTTAGTCAGACTTTGATTCAGTTACATGCTTTTAAACTTGTCAGCTCTTCATAGTCTAGTATGCTATAACTACAGTTTACAACAGTGCAATAAAATATTGATTCAACTGTTTTGACCTTTCATTGATTGGCATAACGTGTAATTAAGTCAGTGTACACTTCTTCTTGGTGCAAGTCTCTTGTTGTTACTGCACAGCCTAGGTACATATTTATAGTCTAAGCCTAGGAGAATTGTTTTACGTGTGTTTTGCAGTAATATAAACGACAATTACCTCTTTTCTGGTTTCTGATTATAGTTTAATCAAAGACACTCAATACTATGCAAGTAGGACCTGAATATAGGTTGCCAGTCTCTTCACTGGACAAGTACATTGATTTCACAAGCTGATAGCCTGACTCAGATGCCTTATATTACACAGACAGAAAAATCCTTGTAAAGGGACCTGTGACTACCAGAAAGGACAGGAGGTACTGTTAGATGCACCTGATACTGGCAGTGCAAAACTCTCAATGAAGGCAGAGCAAAGCTTCCTTCTTAAATCCACAGAGATATTTAGTATCTCAAAAGTTGTTAGAGCTCCACAATCAGCCTCCTCCATAAGATAACAGTCTTGTCTGGCTCCTGGAAACAACGCTCTGCTTTTCTTAGCTTTGACCCCATTAGGTAAATCCACATTTCCATTGCGGCTGACTAGCTGAAATAAGATGTTGTTTCTTTCGGTTTACCTCACACCATTTAGAAAAGCTAAACAGATTCTCAAAATGTTTGTGATCAGATTGAATAGGCCAAATTAATCCTTTGTGCTTTCAGCCTGGTTTTCATTAATTAGTGGAAACCCAACCCGACAATACTCAATATCACAGTCACCAGACTAAGAGTGTATTGCTGAGATAAATGGAAAAGAAGGAAGATGTCAGTTCCTGGCATTAACATCCTCCTGTAAAATAGCTTTTTGTTTGTTTGAATATATATGATAGTGGCAGATAATGCTCTGTTGTTTGTTTTTGTTTTTCTGGAGCCTAGGATATTTCTATGAAGTCATGTAAATAAAATATAGAGATCAAGAACAATTGTGGTTGTCCAGCTTTTTTTGAATTCTACATAATATTGTACAAAACCCCTCTCTCTTTTTTGGTGCCTTCACAGACTTTATTCCTGGGTGTATTTTCAAAAGTATGAGTGCACAGTACCTTTTTTCTAGGGAAGCCTTTTTTCTCTTCGAAGGTACAGTCACATGTAGCCAGTGTTACCTCAGATCTCAGCCTCTCTCAGACGAGCTCCTGAAGGCCACCACAATGAGAGCTGCTGATTAACTTTGGTTCCTCACAGCCTTTGTGCTACTACCATAGTGTTTCTTGCAAGAAAATGTTACCTCATAAGACCATAAAAGGTTCTGGTTGCCCTCCTACTCACAATGGATTTGTCACATTGTCCTAAAATCCTCCAGATGGTTGCCAGTAGATCCAAAGGACGAGGGCCAGACAGGTTAGGAAATTTGGGATACCCAGCTGCCAGATGTGTCATAGCACCCTTCTTACAGCTCCCTCATGTCCTTCACTTCTCTCTCCTGCACTCAGCTCCCCTCAAAACCGCTCCAGTGCTGTGAGAATTGGAGTTAATGTTGCACAGAAATGATCGCTGGAAAACAAGGGGGTTATTATTCTTATTTAGCAGTTTCTGCACAGCTTTGGCTGGTTCTAAACTTGCTATTTCCTATAGTCACATCAGTTTTTTTGTGAGGCCACCTTGGTGCAAGTCACAGCTCATGCCCAGCATGGTAGAGGGCAGCAGGGTCATTTTTGTGCCTTTAACTTCGAGGGCAGCCAAGGGTAAGATGATCTCTCTGCACCAGATGGAGCAGCCCCGGGACTGCTGTAATGTATTCTTGGTGATGCAAACTGCCCACACCAGGATGTGGTGGGATAAAAGCTCTGTATCCGCTTGCAGCAAAAACTCCACATCCTGCTCCCACTGAATGAGTACACAAATTTGAGCATTCAAGTTTCAAGTAACATCAAAAAATTATGTCTCTCTGGGCATATAGAGGAGCATATGTGGTGGTGACGGAAGACAGCATTTTTTTTCTTTTTTTGCAAAAGTGCTAGTATCAAATTGTGCAGAACATAAGGAAAAGTTATAGGAAGATGCTTCTGAGGACGGATGACAGAAGAGAAAATAATGATATAAGCAGGAACTGTCCTTGCATCTACAGGTGGGAAAGGCAAAGGAACAGGGATTACAACACTTCCAGCAAGACATTTTGACCACCAATTCTATACAGTTCACACAGGAGGATGACAAGGGCATACTAGCAAGGTTTTAGGAAGCCTAAGTCCTCCACCTACAAACCACAGTCCTTCTTGAAAACAGTGGATGGTTCCCAATCTTCCTGACTCTCTGTGACACAGAAGGTCCGACAACTTCTCTTGTCTCTAGTGTGCAGTGCAGCAAAATGTGACAGCTTATGACAGAGTCATATACTCTGAGTAATTAAAAGCCCTCTAGATAAAGTCCACTTTGCTACTGTCTACCATACAGAGAGTTTTAAGGATACCTGCTGAAGATACAGGAGTATTGGAGGTCTAATAGCCTGAGGTAGTAGAAGAAGGTAGCTAAGGAAGAAGGCTTTTTCCTTCCCATGGACTTCCATGGCTGGAGCTAGTCTGAGAGTATCTCCTCTACACTGCAGCACACATATCTCTGCTTGAGAGAATCATTGGAAATTGTGAGAGCTTCTGGAAAATAAGTTACAAGCAGAGGGTTAAACAATTGCTAAGGTGCCAGAGTTTCAAAGGGACATCAGCCCAGCTGCTAAATTCCCTGTAAACATGCAGGGTGTGTGTGTGCGCGCGCATGCGTGCACCAGTCTCTAACTTTGCAAATGAACAGTACATGTGTTTAAGAAAATCCACTTGCCCTGTATCCCGGCTACTTAATTTATGAGCACAGATTTCTGGCTGATAGTTTCAGAGGATGTCACCTCTGAACTTTATGTCCAGTGATTGCCTTAATGTTCTCCTGCTCCTGTTCTCAGACTGAAAAAAATATAACATGGAGCATGCTGACAATAGCTTTTACAGACTTTTAAACATCACCTTCAGAATAGAACACCCCGCATCGTACTTCTTTACTAGCTATCTGTCCTTGCTGCCAGGCTGATTGACCCATACAAAACCAAAGAAGAAAGCTGAGCTTGCTTTGAGACATGGCTAAGCAAGGAGAGCTAATGCATGGGTACACATTGCAACACCCCCTTGCTTCCTCACCAGCTCTAGCCTTGTGTGCCAGTGGAAGACTGAAACTGATGAGACCATTAAGTTAAAAAAGAGCATGGGATCTCATAGCTAAGTGAGGAAAAGCTTAGGCAATACTTGAGCTGACCTATTGCCCATGCAGAGTTCAGTCCCTCCAAATGAAGGCTGACATTGCAGGTGCAGTATGTTCTTTGGGATGGATAAAATAAAAAGAAGAAAAAAAGACAATTCAATTTCACCTGTAATTTCTGCTGTAAGGTCTCTCCTGCTGTGAATTTGTAAAAACATATTAATGGGGCAGGGGGATGTGGCCGAGTGTAATAAACAGGGGTAGTCTGGAGTGCTTTTATGTAGACCAGAAAAGTTTTTGTCAGAAAACTTTTAGATCCAGAAAACTTTTTTCTGGAGAGCAAATGTAACCTGGTAGTGAGAGTATGAATAGCTTGTTAGGTCAGGGGATGATGCTGAACCCCCAGAGGACATTCCCTCAACACCCTCATTACCCTTTGATTCATGCCTTTAGAGCCTTGTATGGGGGAATACAGTCTTTCAGACCACTTTAAGAGAAAGCCTCCCTCACTGAGGTGCTACTGCAGCTCCATGGACCCCGAGTCTCCTTTATCCTACTGATTCAGGGCCCCCAGTCACCCCACTGAACATTCATTGCTCTCTTCACAGCACAGAGGAGTACATTTGTTATGACATTATTATTTTCAAGGAGGTGTCTAGCAGTTGTGAACTCCAGACCACAATGCCCATGGTCAGAGGATACCAGCTAAAGCTGTTGAGCATTCTGCAGCACAGCTCTTGGGAGACTCAGGCACACACATTACCTGTCAGTCCCACACAGAGACAACAGCCAAAGTGCTAGTGCCTCAGGCCAGTGGTTTGACACAGTCACAGCTGATCATGTGCAGGGGCTATGTAAACTCTCATCTGGCTCATCCCTCTAAGGCTTGAGCAGAGACGTCAGCTCCAGCCAGCTGTGAGATGTAAAGAGGACTATGAGGAGGATATAGCTTTTTCTATATTTAATCCTTGTAAAAATAAACACACTAGCAAGAAATCTTAGAATTCTTTCAAATGGCTCCAGAAAAAAAAGCTTTCAAGTGAGGATTAATTATTGAAAAAGCCCAAATCAACAAAAAAACCAACACACCACCCCCCCCGCCCCCCGCCCTGTCCCAGAACAAAACAACAAAACAAAGATAAAACCAGCCTCTCTCCTTTGCAATCCTCCTCCCTTGCTATAGAAGAGTGAAAAATGTGCTTTTCTCAGAGGTTTGAAAACCAAACCCCTATGGGCTTGCAGAGTATTTCCCGCACACAGTGAACAAAGAGCAGGCTGTAGTTCCAAGGAGACCACAGAAACAATCACCAGAGCTGTTGGTCTGTCAGATAGGCTCACACATGTGGTGGTACATCGCAGCTGCATGGCTCCCTGTTGCGAACGCCTCACATGCTGCCTTGGTAGTGCCGCGTCACGATACCTCCATCCTGCTTCTCTGTAGCTGGGACACCTTACTTCTCATGCCACGTAAGACAGCTCGACAGCCAACACTTTTCTCATTCCATTTACTCCCTTGCACTTTGAAAATAAACAACAGTTTCTCTTTTCCAAGGATCTGTTTCCCCAACAGTCATGTTTTCCTGAGCTTTCACATTACTTCTGAACACAGTTCTGCTTACTAACGTGACAGGCGCTGTGCTCTACACAACATATTTATTTCTGTCATACAGCACTTTTGTAAAGCACAATTTACTTGAATCTTTTAAATGCTGCGTAAGGGCTAGGTCTCGGGTCACTTGACCAAGTGATCTTTATTTAGGAGAAATTCTCCATGCTCTAAATGAGTCATTAGGTGGTCAATGTGTCTGAGCCTCAATTACAAATTAAATGTTTAGCAGATGGGACTTTTTGCCTCTGAAAAAAACTTTTTTACAGCCTCCTTACTTTCCTAGCTTTTTTTGTCAGCCCTATGAACACATTAATCCAAAATCTAGGCAAGTTCTGTGGGCCGGACTTGCTGCTGATAGAAAATTGACATCGGCCATATAGAACCGTTGATTCGTAGTAATCCAAGTAACATAAAATATATTTTTTAACAATGTTGTAGAAAAGACAAAGAATTACATTCCTAGCCTGACAACAAACACCTTCTCAGAGAAACATCCCCATAGGATATGATGGAAGGAGGTGCTGTCCCAGCAGGCCAGCTGAAGGCCTGCATCTGCATCTCCTTCACCTCTGTGTAGATCATCAGTTGTTAGCAGTACAGCTGAGATCAGGTTTCAGACCTTCTTCCCATAAGAGACATTCATCTGGCTACTTCTTTTACACCCAGCAGCCAAATTAAAAAATTAGAGAGAGCTTATATGTAGAGGCCTCGAGCAGCTTACCTGTGCACTGCTTCCTAGGGAACAGGGCTAAAAAGGAGGAAAACAGAAGAACCTCAGCATATCCATATCCATATCCATATCCATATCCATATCCATATCCATATCCATGCATCAAACTTCAGACAAACCAGCAAGGCAAAAATGCCTCACCTGGTGAGCTCTGCTGTTAGCTATATTTAATGAAGGACTGTCTTACCTTAGACACTTCAGCTGATCCCAGGTACTGCAGTATCACATATGAAATAGAAATCTCACAAAGGGCTTGAACACCAGGAACATGAAACATTCACCTACTGGAAACTGTCCTGAGAACCACGCATGTGAACTTACCCTGCATTTTCATAGAATTGTAGACTGGTTTGAGCTGAAAGGGATTATGCAGTTCCAAGCCCCCTGCCATGGCAGGGATACCTTCCACTAGACCAGGTTGCTCAAGGCCCCGTCCAACCTGTTCATCCAACCTGTTGCTCAAATGAAACAATTACTCACTAGGCAGTACAGACCGTGTCAAATAGGGCTGAGTTTACTGACTTTTAAACAAATAATAGATTTAAAAAAAAAAAAAGTTTTCATCATACCAAACCGATTCGGTTTAGTAAAGTTCCAAACCATAAGGAAATGCTATTTATTCACATGTATCCACAGAAATTATAAAGTTACTCACAAGAAATTACTTTCTGGTTTCCAAGTTTCTCTAAACCAAGATCTGATTTCAGATGTTCCCTCTTGGCTACATTATGACACAGGTGAAATAAGACAAGAATGGCCAGTTACTGTCATCAAGTCAACACCAGCATTCTAAATTTCAGATAGAAACCACGTCTGATTCACCATAAAGTCTACTGTGTGTTATCTCGGGGATCTTTCCAGGACAGAAAAGCGCCAATACTTCACAACCCTGGCTGGAGGACTTGGAGCATGTCAGCTGAAGAAGTAGGATCAAAATGACAATCAGGAGGGTGACAAGTCTTGCTGGGATGACAGGCAGGGCATGCATGTGGAGTGAGCACATACATGTGTACTCTGTTGCCCCTAAACTCCCTGCTGTCCCTTTTCTTATGAGCCAGTGGGGCACCGAGCCTGCTGAGAGGACTGACTTGTGCAATTTCAATGCCCTATAGTGATGCACAAGAACAGAGATGACAGGAGAGCAGAGGGGATGGGGCATTGCAAGGCTGCTGTTTATTTGCATAGCCGAGAAGCCCATGATTTGCCCACACCACGTGATTCAGGGAGCAGAAATTTCAGATTTTATACTGACAATGCTTTATACCAAGTATTCTCAGAAGGTCTCTTTTCAGGAACCACCACACTCTAATTACAAAGCAAGACCACAGGTGATTTCAAGGTCTTGCTTAGAATCATAGAAACACCACTATAGGGCATTAGTCAGGGGAAACATCAATGTGTCATCCCAGTCGTGTCTCACCCTCCCATTACTCGCTCATACAGAGCTTCTGAGACTTTCCCTGGCACTGTGGGATCAGGTGGTAGTCACAAGTCTATAGTTACCTGGAGGATTCTCTCAAATGTAGGGCAATCAGTAAGCAAAAATATGCTTCTGTTCTAAGTGACAGCCAACAGATGTAGGTAATGCAGAAATCTGCGAGATGGGCCACTTTCCCCAGTGACCCAAATGCCTGATGTCCTGCTTTCTCCCACCACAAAATGTTTCCAAAGCAACCACACGAGAAAGAGCTTCCCATGAGGAAGACCCAAACGCCCCTTTCTCCCCCTCCCCAAATTCCCCTAGACGTCCACATCCAAAACCTTAACACACAAAGATAGATTAAAAAGGCAACACCAAAAAAGAATAACAAAGATCATGTGCCTATGTTGGCTGCT
>JAVSBS010016991.1:3258-16765 GCA_033124195.1 Coracias cyanogaster
TTTACCAGGCAAGTGTTATGTTTGGAGTTTTAACAATAAAAATGAAAAGCTTAACAGGGTAGACATACTCCATTGCATCCTCTGTCTTAACCATCTCCTAATGAAACCAATCCCTAAAACGGTGCAAGGTGCACGTATGGCTATACCGGACAGATCAACTAGAAAGTGGTGGTAAGCCAGGGAAGCAGCTGCAAGCAGCAGTACTGGTGCTGCTAGAGGTCGCAGGATGCTCTTTGAAATACGGGGACTAGTAGTACAGTTGCTTCTGATCAAGACCTCTGCTTCAAAGAGGGCTTAGTAGGGCTTTAGTATCAGGCTGCAAAAGCCATGGAGAGCCAGGAGAAGTGATACTATCATAGAACTAGAGAAATGTTTAGGTTGGAAAAGACCTCTAGGATCATCAAGTCCAACCTTCATCCAACATCTCCCTGACCCCTAGACCACATCTCAAAATGCCACATCTACCCATTTTTTTGAACACCTCCAAGGATGGTGACTCAAAGTAAAAGCATTTGACTCCTTGCTAGGTGAGTGCTTCTTGGGGAAAGTTACTCATTATTTCATGTCAATTTTTCTGGCAACATCCAAAACCAGTACTTCCAAAACACTGGTCAGTTTGTTGTTTTTTGACTTCTCTGAACTCTAGCTCTGTTTAGGTCCTGGCTCCAGCTGTTTTGACTCTGCTCCTCAGGTTACAGTTTTAATTGCTTAGATCACATATATCCACTGCAGTCACATCTATAATAGTCCACTTTTCCAAGCATCAGAAAAAATGCAGGTTTTATCCATTTGAATTACACATCCAAAGATTGTTCAAAAACAACAACTTCATGCATGTATGTAGCTACTGTAGGATATACACACATACCTATTCTACTGCCTCCATATACGGAAAGAAGCAAATTTGGTACAGTCCCCGCTTTGCCATAGCCCCACTGCTGGGGCTGTGAGAGCTAGCTCTCATACAGCTAAACTTGCTGATCAGTTAAGTCCACATAAAACAAGCACAAGAAAATCTCATTCCAGTAATTTACTGCAGCAGAGAGGTGGTTTTTTTTTTTTTCCAACCAGGAAAACCAGATTTTGGCTGATAATTGCTTTTGTAATCTAACAACTTGAAGAGTGTAAAAATAGCCAAAACTACACCTATTAATGACTCTGAGCTAGGGCAGGAATAGTTCCATGAAGCCTCACTGGCTTCAGCGGAGCTGCACTAACCTGTGCCAATTTGGGATGTGGTAATTAACCACTGCTGGTGTCTGGTTTCAGGGAAAGAAACATTTCTAGTTTCAGCAGGTGCCAGAACTACTTGTAGCACAGTAGGTAGTTCAGAGGGGAGATTAGGTGGGGCCGTTAGGCAAGGCATCACTGCCTGAGGGCTGTTCTTGTATATTTTAAAGATCTGAATCATGAACATTGTTTTTTAGGAAGGCTATGCAGGCAGCTCTGTAGCTTTCACAGCGCACACCACCGAGGCAGCAACCCAACCAAGCCATGCAAGCCATGCTGAGTACCTGGCATGGTCTGTCTGCAGCGTGGAGAGCCCAGGTTTCAAGGCTAAGCTTTGCAGCAAAACAGTTTGGTAGATCAACAGAAAAAACCCAACACATTAGAAATAAAAATCTTATTTTCAGTAAAATGCAACACACCTGCTCACACAACATTCCTTCCAGTTATTGCTTTTCCAGCCCCATTTTCCCAACTCCCGGGGTAAGCTTCACCAGAAAAAAGGGCACTGCAGGCACTTTGGGAGTGCTGCAGCCCTTGAAAGGTTGTTATGAACATTTCCTGAAAAAATACAAAACCACTGATGACTTTAAGAGATGCACCTTCCATACTCTGGGCAGCCTTACAGCTGCAGTTAAAATTGGTACTCTGGTACCAGTATCCAATGGCAACCAACAATAAACTGCTCATTCCTCCACAGCCCAGATGATGTTCGTCCTCCCAACCCGGTCCCACTGGGCTGCACACAGCCAACCTCACCACAGTGCCAAGGAAAAGACCTGTCTGGGAATGGCAAAGGGAGGGCAGCAGAGCTGGAGTCCCACAGGCCGAGCTGATGGTGCTGCAAAGCAGCACGGTCCTTTTTTAAGCTTCCATCAGGTTATAAAACTGCTCCAGCCCATACCCTAATTGACAGTGACCTGGGCAGGAAAATAAGGAGAAGGAATCCCAATGTGTAACTATATTCCACAAATCATAGCTGCAAAGAAGCACAAGGCCTGAACAAGTCTGAAAACAAACCTAGCATTTTTAGAGAACAGACTTGCTGCAAAAAGCTGAGGACAGTGAGAAGTGGGCATCCCTGAAGGGCTGTGGGTGGGAAGGCACTCCACCTTTGCTGGTACAGCACGGCCAGCCCTGGCTGAACCCCAGAAAGTCAGTGCAAGTTCTTGCACTGCTAACACAAGTGATGTTGGCACAGAGTCTGAGGATCTAGAATTGCTGAAAAACACCAGCAAACCTGGAAAAAAGGCAATTTTTAACTATGTATCACAGTCTTTAAACCACAATGGCACAATAATGGATGCTTTTCTTAAGCTGCTAGAGGCAAGGGATCCCCTGCTTTTGTGTCACAAAATAACCCCAAAACATTTCTCACCCTTATGATTATTAAGAAGAATTTGAAATTGCAACTGGAGTATCTCTAGTAATTCCCCAAAGCAGAGCTTACTGCAAAGACTATGCAGTAACTTAAAAAAAATAATATCTGAGTTTCCAAGCCAATCTTGTGATTTTGGGAAACTAGGTCATGCATTTCAGCTGTCTATAGCTGGCAACAGCTTGGGTTTTTTTTAAGGGCTTGTGTCAACACTGCAGCATAGGGCAATCTCATGCAGAGTCCTCTATGCTATCAAGAGGGCAACATGTGAATCTCCTAAATAATCTCCTAAAATACAACAGCTGACCCTCAGCAAGCGGACTTTTGCCCAAGGGCTGGAGAAGTCCTCTGAGAACAGGGTGAGTGCAGCAGTGATGCTGACTCACCACTCCAGTCTAATGGGAAAGCAACACCACTCAGTAAACAAATTACAATGCAGTGCTCTTGCTCCCTATATTTATGCATTGTGGCTGAAAAATGTACCAAGACTATAAATAAAATCTGCATTTCCACTTGAAATTCCAGATCTCCTTTTGAAGAAGGAACACTAGTGACGGTTTAAAGGTCTTTGTGTGGAAGGGTTTATTGGATGAGACTTCATAACTTGGCAACTTGCATGGAGCAGAAAAGTGACCTTTAGAGGTAGTTTTAGGATCTTTATGGATTTTTTTTTTTTCCAAAATTGACTTACTGCGATTCGAGAGGGAAAAACTGGTTGGAGCCTGGGACAACATCCCAAATTCATCTTTCTTCAGGTGGCAAAACATTACCAATGACTTCTACTCATACCCCCAGCACAGCAATACCTGGTGTCCCTACTAGCTCACATGCACGAGGAACAAACTGCTGGGAAGCTGCAGAAGGTAGGGACAGGACTGGCAGCAAGGCTCCTACATCAACCCAAGGTCCATCCCAGAGACAGTCCAGAAACAGGGCCGGTGACAGACCTACCTGCAACATAAGTTCTTGATCCATCCAGGAGAGAGAGCTAGGTTTGAAGTAACACCTACAGAAAAGCTTAGGGAAAATGGATGACTGGCAAGGCCGAACTTAAATGGAGCCCCAGCCAACTAGCAGCAGGTGTGCATGGGGCCCCCACTGGGGCTACTTAAAGCTATTAGTGCCCTCAAGGCCCTGACACAAGTATGAAGGAGCCCTTTTCTGAGGGTTGCTGTGCTTACCTTATGTGCCTGTCAGCTCACGACCCCAAAGAAATCTGAGTTTTCAAGGAGGGTCTGCAGTCAGATTTGTGTTGAAAACCCTCAGCAATTCTGAGGATATGTTAACTGGCATTACCCTGAGTGCTGTAACTGGGAAACGATGGCTGACGAACATAGAAACCCAGGCAAAACAGCCCCACTGTTATCCTACGTAAGAGTTTAAAATGTGAGTCCTTTGGCAATCTTTCATTAAAATAATCATTTAGATCAGAGTTTCCAACAGCTACATGAGCAGCAATTAAATTATTTCCATTTAAAATATTAAATATTCCATTCAGGATAATCTAATTGACAGAAATTAGTACTTATGGTCCCCAGCCAGTTTTCCCACTTGGGACTTCATGGAATAAGTTGTGTTTCTGCATTACAGATTCAGACCAGAAAGAAGCTCCATGGCTTCTTGGATAGGAGCCTGACTTGGGGCTTTCAGGGGATGTGGTACTAATCTCGTATTTATAGGGCTTGGAAAGTCAGCTGTCCAATATGGAAAAGGAACTCAGGAGGAGAGCGGGCTGTTTATTGAGCTGTTGTGTTCCTTCACCTTCATGGATATCCAAGGGAAATGGAAATAACAGGAGCATGGCAGGGCACATGCATTGCAGTGGGGCAGCAAGGAGCTGTGCTAGCACCCTCCTGTTTTTACTGTTGTTTTTAAAGGCTTACAGGATTAACCAATTAACCGTTTCACTGGGATGAGCCAGAGCTGATGGGGCCGAGCTCAGGAGGCAAAGGGGTGCTGGGGGGAGCCATCCCCAGTACCCTGGGGCCATCGCAGCAGTGTCATGTGCAGCTGTCGAAGGCTTCCCCTGCTCTCCGCAGGCTTGGTACTGCGTCAGAGAGATTATCTGTCGTGTGTGGCTGCCCTCCCTGGCACCCGCCCAGGCTGAATACGTCTGTTTGCAGAGTTGAGCTGTCTCCTGACTTGGCTGCGGTTGGTTCCTGCTGTTTACTTTCTCTGATACCCGCAGCAGTCTGGGACTAGGCGTCTGAGCAAGGGGAGGAATGACTGCCAGGCAGGTCAGCAGGCACCTTCGGTGCCATCAGCAGACCAAAATCTCACTTTTGCCGCTTATCCTTCCTGCAGGCTCCTGGGTTTTGGAGCAGGGTCCTTCTGTTTTCAAAAGGAGAGGTCAGCTCACTTGGCAGCAGTGGCCCTTCAAGATGAAAATGTCAGATAATTGCACAGCACGAATGTATCACAGTTGAAAGCTTAGGAGAATATCAGCCATGACGCTAAGCTCAGATAGTCACAGAACATTATGGAGGGCAGGGTGGAGTGGCATAGTTACATGATCCCACTGGCTGCATTTTTATGCTGCTATGGAGATCGTGCTTGTGTCAACAGGTGCCTGTATGAACACATAGGTAGCTATTGAAAACCAAATCTGTCACTTTGAGGAAATCACTAAGCCAAGAGTCAGCTCGGACTCCATACAGCTCTTTCCATATGTTAGCAGGGAAGGGATAGGGAATTTGTCTTTTTCTAGCACTAAAGCAACAATATACTACATCGCCCTCTTGATTTACCTAAAACTAACATTTACTAGCTGTTCATTGAGCCCAGACTCCCAATCCTGATAGTTGCAGGGACACCTGCAGGGTGCTGTAGAAATTCTTTGGCTACCCCAAAGACTCACCACCATATGTTTGTTTTATTAATGCTGAGAAGCTCAAATCCTTGGCAGTCGCTTGCCATAGTCTGGCAAGTGAAATGTTCCCAGCATCTGGAAGAATCCATGTGGCCAAGCTTTTTTCCAGACCCCATGGGTCTCTCGCTAGGTAAAATGTGCTCTGTGCTTTGGATCTGCTTGAGGGGATTGTTGGTGCTACAAAACAACATCATGGGCTGTGATAATTAAGCTCTGGTGCAGCACAGTCTGCCAGCAGGCAGATTTGGAAAGAGGTAGATACAAGTGTGAGAACAGTACTTGGCATCAGCCCTCATATCTCCTTTGAAAATTGGATCCTAGGACAGTTCCCAGCTAAACTGAGCTTCACCCAGCCACAGAGACCTTTGTGATGCTAGCAGTGGTCACTGAGCACAGGTCTTCACACTCTGCCTTAGAAAGTTCATGTCCAGAATGGTGCAGTGGAATTTTGACATTTAATACCTAGGAAACAAATGGATAGTCTTTCCAGAGACCAACATGTAAGCTAAGTGTTTAGATACAAAATCTGAAAAGTCTTAAAGAGCACCAGCCCTCCTTTCTAGCCAACCTCCCTTCTCCTTGTCAGTCCTCCCACCTCACGTATTTCTTCCCCACAAAGTAAAACATTACACTTGCATAATAATGTCTTGAAGCTGTTTGGCTCTGAGGAAATACGAAAGTACACAATTTTTATGAAGTGTGGTGTTCTGAAATGCATACAGACTTGTAAACCATTTCTCCTTTTGTATGTTTCCTTACAAAACTAAAAAATTACAATGGCATAAAAACCACTGTGCTCTGGAACAAGTAGACTTTGCACACTAGATGGTCACTTGTCTCTTGGTGTGCTCATGCACTATAACTCCTGGGGAAGGTACCTATACCACACACAGTAGAAGCTTAGCAAATATCTTTGTATATTTTTTCTCAAGGCTGCTACTAATGTGAGAACCTCCTAAAAGTGGCTCTTAACTGCCTTCCCTTTTCATGGCTGGAATCAGAAGAAGTATGTTTCTTAATCCACTCGTCTGGCCACCATAAAAACGTTATTCTCTTTCAGTAATTGCACTCCTGTGAGAAAACCAAATATTTATTAGGGCAACAAACTAATGACAATGTCTAGTATAAAAAGCAGCATCAAGCAGCAACTATATAGGGTGTACCCCGCATCGCAGCTAATGCACCAGCCCTGCAATGTTCTTGTAACATATAACCTAGAGTAAATATTATGTAAAGCCTAGCTGAGCAAAGTCTGGTTTTTTTTTTTTATGGTGTCCATAAAGGCTTTGTGCAAGGTGTTGGACCTGGTGTCAAATAATCCCAGTACACCACTGAACTTGTGCCCTCTGCAGTGCTGAGAGTTTAGAGAGTCATAACCGGCTCAGTGAAACAGCAGTATTGCACAGCTAACCACCAGCATTGCTGCTGGGGATACCTACAGCCTTTCTCCAGTGTCTTCTGAGCAAGGAGCTTTACATCCATCAGCAAGTTAATCACTATTGCCTCACTTTGTGATACAGATGGGGAAACAAAACAACTGATTATTTAAGTGACGTGTAAAAGCCAGAATTATATATTAGAAAATATTAAATAAAGACCCTCAGCTTTGTGCAGAGCAATTATACTGATCTAAAGCATCCAGAAGATCTCAGCTAATGCCATGCAACTGAAAAAGCAAAAGCAGAGTGTATGCTTATAACTGGGTTGTAATAGCCGGCTCCCAAAAGTAGCATCTAGAAACTACAGAGCAAGGTGAGTCTCTCTGAAACACCACTCCAGCAGTCACCGGTATGCTTTTGGAATGGAAGTATGAATCCAGCCCACCAGTCCAGCATGATTACAGGAGTACTGGGATTGAAGAGAAGTATCCTTGGCACAGGAAGTGGCTTCCCTAGAGAAAAGAGAGCACTCCCATTAGGGAACACACGTGGCAGGCAGCATGGTCAAAGGAGGACATTGTAGAGGGTTGGCTGGCCACTAGTGAGGGGAACAAACCTGCGAAGCATTTCCTTCAGCCCCATGAATCACCATCCAGTGAAGGTTTCAGTGGCAGCTGCAGGATGGGAGAGTCATCCCCTGTTCGCACATGAGCAAGCAGAATCAGCACAGACTCAGAGGGGAGTCCGTGTTGAACATATTTTCCACTAGGAAGTAGTAAGTGACTAACAATGATGGCAGTCATTAACAAGACGACAAGTTAGGAAATAACGTCCAAAGACAGCAGAAGCTGCTCTGAGTAAGTGCAGTTGGGTGGACCATTGACCCACAACTGTCTTGAGGGAAGGCTGGGCTCAGGCAGGTGCTGCTGGTGACAACAGGAGAACCAGGTATTGATGCCACTGGAAACAAACAAAGAAATATGGTGGGAATAAAATGCTATTTACAGGGAAAGAACATGTCAGCTGCAGGGTTTGCAGGAGGTTTCAGCGCCACAAACAATAGAGGAGTGCAGATGAAATGTCGCTGAGGAAACATGGGTGTAGCTGATAGCAGATTGTCAGCAGATAGGAAATAGTCCCCCCCTCAGATCAAGAGCAGTTGGCAGAAGCATCACTGCTTACACTCCCCAAGGATAGAAATAATGCAGCTTACTGTCAACAGAGTGTAACTTGTGCCTGTGGGAGTCAATATGGCCCAAATTACTTTTTTCCTGGCACAAGCCAGTTGTAAAACTGATCTAACCGCAAATGGATACACAGAGTTATTTTAATAGCAGTTTACCCACACTTGGGTAGCTTTTTAAAAATCTCAACATGCTGTTAACATGCATATTGAAGGACCTTGAGCAACATTGCCAGCTGGGTGACAGCTGTTTGTTCATATCCTTCCCAGTCCCTGCCACACTGGGTGACTGACAAGGCAAAGGATATACCTTTGCTGGGACAGCATCAGCATTCCTCACTGAGCTTTCCATCAGGTGTGGCTAGCGGCATGGATTCAGGGAATTTTGCTCAAACAAATGAAGGATATGATTTTCATGTTACACTTCAGTATGAGGTACGAGTGGCAGCTGCTTTACCAGGAAGCAAAACAGTCACTCTCCACTACTCCCCCTTTCCCTGGTCCCTGCATGTCCCTCGCTGCCCTTGCATTTGATTTAGCAGCTATGCAGCTGCTGTGGAGTTGGATGAGCAAGCTAGTAAGGCAAAAAATTTTTCTTATTTTTGTGGATTTGTTTTCCATGGGATCAGATCACCAATCCAACTTATCCTCCAACCACCCAGATACTAGATGAGGGTGATGGGGAAGAGAGAAACATGCTAGTGGGGGCCCATAGCCCAAGATACAGGAAGGTGGGGCTGATGAACCTCGAGGTCCAATTCCTTCATCACAGTTTGTCATACTTTCCCCTTTGCACTCCTCCCTCCACCTTCTTCTGGTGCATCACCAGCCTCTTCACAAGGAATGCCATTCATCTGGAAATGACAATGGTGATTTTCTGTCCCTCCTTCCTCAATAACCCAGCCAGACTGGCCACATAGTAGCACATCAGGAGACATTCACAGACTGCAGGAGCAGTGTGCAAGTGTTAGATATCACCAGCAAATCTTGAGTGTAGTGATGCACAAATAGGGAAGGGGCATTTTGGGTGAGTTGTTAGGGAAGTGAAGAGCTCCTTGGCTGGTTTAACATCTCATAAATGGTTTCACGTTACAGATCCCCTGAATACCTACTGACACTTAACAGCCTTGTCAGGAGGACCAAGGTTCAATTATGTCCTGAAAATACTTTTAGCACATTGGCAACGTGACCTGATCTGAGTCATTGACATAATGCAGCAAATGCATAATGGGCAAAAGTGTAAATGGGCAAAGCTGACAAAAGCAGGTTACCTGATTTCCAAACAGAGCTAGCAAAGCAGTGACGTAAATTCATGTCTTCCAGCAATACATCTTCATGTTTTTAGCGGCTTTCCAGCGAGGAGTGCAGTTTCCAGAATAAGTAAACGCCATGCTGTTACGGACTAGAGAACACTGTCTACAGTGTATCAATTTTTATAAGGCAAAGAGCAGATTGAATAACACTTTACTGCAAACCCACTGCCAGGAGGCAGGTTTACCAGCAATTAAGGTAGCCAGCTGAATCTGCTGCTTTCAACAGTATTTCAATGCCACCAAGCAGTGATATCTTCTTAAACGAGTTAAGATCATATTGACAATCAAGAATCCAGTGTATTTGGGATGAGGGTTGGTTTTAACTTACTTTGTTGCAGCATCTTTCTTACTGTGTATTTTATAAGTATTCTTCCACTCTCATGCACTACCCACAGCAGAGGAAACAATTTACTGGAAATAGGCACAACTCAGCAGCAGCAGCTGAAGCTGCTGTTATTATTGACTGCATGGCCTCTTCCGCAGTTACCAGACTTAGACTTTGACTAAGGCCAAACAAATTCCAGTTAAAGCAAGGACTTCAATGGTTCTTGCCTCAACAGCTTCAACTTTCACCCAAAATTTGCTGAAGTTTCATTGAAAATTTAGAGTACATCTGTGTTCCTAAGTAATCTGTACCTCCTAGTTTAATCTCTCCCAAAGAGGCAGGGAATACGTTACTCACTAGTAGGGATCAAGCGAGGAAGTGCTGTAATTGACCCCTGCTGCAGTTTCAGAAACATCAAAAACTTGGATAAGTTGACGTAGCGGGTTATTTCCCTTTCCTAGTCCCTGATGTCTGATGACAATTATTTCTACTCTTGCAATTTTCTCTGATTCCCAAGCTACTGTTTCCATTTACTGCATAGCTGCAGTATTGCAAAACTCAGGGAATCCTTTTCACCCACATTTCCTCCTTGGCAGGAGTAAATGAAAGTCAGCTGCATCAGATGTCTTTTTTTCTTTGTCATCTTCTGACGAACAAAGAACTAAATCTGTCCTTGGTCACTAAAGGCTGGATCCAAGGGACAGAAAATAACTGAGAGATATCCATGGAGCCAGGTGTCTCATCCGAAATGCCTTTGAAATATAGCTTTTCCATGTCACTGAATGATTGCCCGTTACTGGCGGGCACAGCTTGAGCTGCATGCCGCCAGCACAACTTTCCTTCCATTGGCCTCCACAGCAGCTGCTCTTCTCCCGGGGGGGAGCATGTGGTGTGTATTTTCCAAAAAGATTCCTCACGCAGTCAGCATTTACATTTCCGATCAACCTTTCACAAGAAGCTGGATTTGCCTGAAACCATGCTGGTGTTGGAATCTCAGCCAACATCACTTCAGTTAAGTCACACCTGCAGTAACGCTGACTTGCTTTCTTTCATGGTGAGGATCAAGCCCTCCAAAACCTCCAGCTCTGCTTCAAAGTCTTATCTTCAAAAATTGCCCTATTTTCTGCTGATATAAAAGGCTAACTGGTACAGCTTTTGATTAGATCCAAAATAAAGTACAGTGAGTTAATTACAAGATACCCGTGCACTCTGTAGGTAGCTAAAAGCATTTTTCTTTCTGACTGGTGTGAGGTGATATATTCAAATTATTGATTAATAGCTAGATCTGGTGCAAAGGGAAATCATCCCATTTACTTCAAGGAGTGATCATATATTTCTACCTATATAGTTGGTGCTTAGATAGGAGTTACCATCTTTAAAGACTGTGTTTAAAATGCAAGTACTCACTGATATTAAAAGAAGATATATATGAAAGAGCAACTGTTTTTAATAAATATATATTCCCCTCAAGTTCAGCCTCTCAGAAAAGCCTGAAACTGAAACCAAGTAACCAGCCACAGAAGCATTAAGTTCATCCTTTCTCATTGCTCAGAGGCCTCGTCTGTACCTGGATTTTGTAAGATTGCAGCAAAATACCAAGTTTTATTTATTTGGTTTTTAAACTAAATCTGTTAAGACATGAAAATTGAAGAAATGCAATACTGGATGTTAGAACAGCCACAACAATGGGCACAAACAAAAGCAGAAGAAATATATGCATTGAACTTGCTTACAATGCTAGACTAACCAACATTGTTTTAAGAAAGAAATCTTATCCTGAATATAAAAAGGAGGGTTTTTTTCTGTAACATCGAGTATAACAGTTGTACTAGCATCTGAGCAATAAATTTTGAGTTAATTAGGGGTATGTTCAAACTGCAGTCAGAACTGTGACTTTAAACTTGAACTTTTTATGAAGAATCTGCCCTGTTTTTGTAGCTGGCCTGTTTGGAGGTGGGTGATGGGGCAGCCCCAACAGCAGAGGCAGCTTCTTGCTTCACACCTTTCCTCCTGCCCTTGGAGCAGCCCCATCTTATTAAAAATCTTTTCTCTCTGGTCTACCTGCTGTTAGCAGCCAACACCAGCTTTCCGGCTCTGCAGATTTCTGTCTTTGCTTCCTGAAACATATTTGCCGAGAGGCACTGCCTGAAAATTGATTGTTGTGTTCAATAATAACAGTTTTGGGAGTCATTGAGTGATGAGAAGATACAGCCTCCTTGATGACCATTCTCCTGGGCAGGCGTGTGGGGAACTGGATGTGAGAAACCTCATTTTGTGAAATAACCTAGGTTTTGGGTACACATTTAAAGAAATGAGAAAATATACCCTGGCTTAGACTTGGCTCTGTTATACAACAAGACTGGCACAATTTGTTATAAAAAGAGAAGTTATTGCTTTAACTTTCTTGCTTCTCAAACTAAAACAAAGCCCATCACTCCAAAGATTAATCTGATTTTAAAAGAGTACAAGATTTTGAAAAAAAGTGTTGGTTGGTATAAAGACTGGCATTTATAAATGTCCATATAGCAGAAATTTTGACTTTTCTATCAAAAATATCCCTCTTGGTTCTTTAGTCTGGGAAAATATGAAGCAATTCAATGAGGTTACAGTGATGCTTTGGTTTCCTGGAAAAAAAAAAGGGGGGGGTTTTAATTTTTTCCGCAGTTCCATTAAACGTTTTCTTCATTGGAAAATTTGCTGGAATAGTTATTCTGAAATAAAATATTCCACAGTACCCGGTCCAGGATAGAAATATTCAGATGCTGGTATCCAGTTGTCTTTTCCTTACTTAGTTTAGCCCATTCAAGGAATTACATTAAGCTAAAATTACATTAAGATAAGTTATTCAGGAATCACTTTAAATTTTAAATAAAACCTGTGCTGACACCAGAGCAATTTCCTAGCACTAGATCTTATTTTATTGCCATATGTTACTGGGAGAAGATGGAGAATAAAGAGATGTACAACAGGCAACATCAGAACAGCTTTCAAAAGCAATTTTGACTTCTCTGAGCACCTGCTGCCTTCAGTAGCAAGTGCTTAAGAGAAATCCTGTTAATGCATTGGACAACTTTCCCTCTCAGAGATTTGTTTCCCACAGAAAATCCCATGGGAATAACACCTTAAGCAGAAAGACACGGATTGGCCAGGAGCTGGTGGAGGATCTGTCCTCAGGAAGGACTTCACACCTTGTTCCCCAACAGCATGTTTTGATGGGGTTTAATACTTTAAGCAGAGAAAAAAAAGGCAACAAAGAGGCCTGTTTATGGTTTTGCAAATAGTGCAGAGAACTTAAAAAAAAAACAACAACCCCCCTTGCTTCACGCAATATGGGAAGCGTCTGGCACCCAACTGCATCTGCTAGGAGGCAGATCTAAAACAAACAAGTGGGAGCACATCCTCGCACGCTCTGTAATTACATGCTGGATCATCCAGAGGCCGAAAGTATCAACAGCTTTAATATATGACTAGCTAGATTACAAAAACAAAATTGGGCTGAGTGATTATTAGAGCTGATGGTCTGCTTGCAAGAAATTGCCAAGTGATGGTTTGCAGCCAGGGCATGAAAGGAGAGGGAAAACAATCTGTATCTGTTTTATGTTAATATTGGAGGAACTTGTCAGTTTTGATGTGAAATAAAATACACACAATTATGTTCTCTTATGGTCTCTGACACACACACATACACACTTTTTATAATCTTAAAATGAAAATGAATGTGATCCCACAAGAGTTTTATATACATGGATACATTTTAGGATCTGTTCAAAGAAATGACTGATTCTTCACCCCATTGCTCATGATCATATCATATCAGAAAACTGAGGCTGTAC
>JAVSBS010016991.1:42612-74846 GCA_033124195.1 Coracias cyanogaster
AATTACATAAATACACAGGAAATAGTGCTGCTGCAAACTGATTTCATGTCACTGATTGCAGAGGTGATAAGCTAGCTAGTGCCATCTGAGATTCTTGCACCCTATTGTCATCTTTTTTGCTTATGTCCTATCTTTTTTTTTTAATATATATCTCTTATGCCATAACTTAAGCCTTTCAGAGGCTCCACTGCACTAATAGTTAAAGTCTAAGAATTCCTTTCAAATGTACCTAAAAATTAAGTTTTTCCAGAATCTTCTTTTCAGGAAGGGGCTAGCTGATACTTGCAATCAAAATGTTTCATAGATTCATGACTGAAATCAATTTTTTCTGCTGAAATGAAATAAAAATCAGAAGTTGTCATAACAGTTTCTTGGCAGGTGCGCTATGGATTAAATGAGAAAGAACTTCCATTTCAGCAATGATATCTGTACCTCAGGATCTCATGGCTAAACTGTGTTTCTTATCAGTTAACAGTTCTACAGAACATGTTAGTGTTAATACTCCTTTTTTTTTGGTAGGAAGAACCTTTCATAAGTGATAACATATAACACCATTGTATCACTATTCATGTAGGATTTTGAAATAAAAGGTTGAGGAAAAAAATATTTCATCAAAATGCTCAGTGAGATACTAACATTGGCAATTTTAGGGCAATTTCCTCTTACCTATGTTCTTAAGTCATCATGTTAGTGTTTTTACATAAAATGCAACAGGCCTGCTCATAAAAGCCAACCATAATCCTCCAAATTAAAACAAACAAACAAAAAAACCAAAACCCAAACAACATACAGAGAAAATCACAGTAAAAAAACAAACAAAATCAGGAAGTCATTTGTTGCAAGTCTTGAGACAAAATAGGATACTGCTACAGTTTTTTCTTCAGCCCCATTAACAATTTAGTGTTTTAACTACAGGCATGACTGCTCTCTTTAATAATTAGTAAGTGCAAATGACTTAAAAAAGATAAAGATGCAAACAAAATGGATCATAAGAGAACTGACGCAACTGAACATAAGCACAAACTTCCTTATTTAATGAATTTCCAAAATATAGTATAATGGTGATTTCAGTCTGATTGAGTTAATATTAACTTCTAGGAGCTTGTGATTAATGTACACTGTTAGTCAGTTAAGACTTAAGACTTCTGTACACCAGAAGGACTTTTGCCAGCAACTTGCTTATCGTGATGTGCTCAAATTCTATTAAAAAGCTTATTTTTCTTTATATGTTTAAAACCAAATCATACTAGACTGCATAAAATATAATCCAATTATAAACACTGTTCAGTCTCATCTAGCCTACTCAGAGCTCCTGCTAAAGAAGTCAGCCCAGAACAGGCAAATCCAACATGCTCCAGCAGTACTTCATAGCAACTGGGTATGAAAATATCAAGCCAAGAAGCCAGCAGAGACCGAGCAGTAGTTGAGCATAGTCCTTGCATTATGCACACCCAGACATTTGCTGATGTGATGTGCATATTGATTCTCTGCACTGCTGTTAATACAGAGATACAGTTCCAAAAGTAGTGTATCATGTGAAATGTACCTTGCCAAAGAAGATATCCTAAAGTGGCCGAGGGTAATTTTCACAGAAACTCTTGGCATCCAGTTTAATTAAAAAACTCTGGGGAATTAAGTCTGTACCTTTTAGTCAGGTGGTCTCTAAACTCCAGTAAAGTGCTGTTCACTACTACTATATTGAAGGGGAACTTAGCTCCCAAAACATCCAGGAAGATGGAGATTCCATCAAGTAGCCTATAGCAAACACCCAATGTAATATCACTGTAAATCATTCCCCTCCCTCCTCTGCCAGCACAGGACACTAAGCTCAGGAGAATGTAAGGATGACCTTGTGCCCAGAGAGTCCAGTGCACACCTGATGGACAGTTTTCACCACTTTCCTTTCCAAGGAAGAATAGGATTCACACTTTTAAAAAAAAAAAAGATGTGCAAAGGAAAAGAGCAGTGATAGTGCTTACCTGCTTCATAACCCCCTTGTGGTTATGGCACTCCACCATAAAGAAAGTAGAAGTCCTCTCCTTTTCCTACAGCAAGAGCACTGGGTGTAGCATAACAGTGGAGGCAGACATACCTTAATCTAGATAAAAAGTCAGAAAATTAGAATACAAGAAAACCCCAGAAACACTGTCCTCTCTGTAAGTAACAATGAGCTTTCTACATCAGTCCCTGCTGGATGTGTTTTCACTCCAACTAGCCATCATAAACTACAGCCACACTGTAGCCATCTAGGCTATGTAGATACTGCCTGAAAACACGAAGACCAAAGAGCTAGAAAGGATCCCATGCTATCTGCTCTGTTTTCTCAGAGTTTGGGACAAAACATTCATTCAGGACACTTCTAAGTCAGAAATGGCTCTGCTGCAGGAGGATATCCAGACTTGGTGCTCCCCCTGTCTGGCTTAGGCAGAAAGGAGTCTTATCTCTGCAGCAAGCTCATCCTCCCAAGTTCCTGACCTGCATTATCTTTGGAAAATAAGATATCCTAGCTGACTAGTTCCTCTCCCATCAGTGTTACAGGCTTTTCTAGACATATCAGACATCATTAAGCCTGTGATGTGGTCTAAAAGAGAAAAAGAGTCTGTCTGTAAAACTAGCTAGCATCTATCAACACTAATCATAGCTCCCAAAGAAAGGCACATCCAACCTTCAGTTGATCTTACAGATTGTATCCTTGAGATACAAGAAGAGTTGCACTATTTGATAAATACTAATGTAGTTTTAACAGAAAAGCAAATACAAACATAATTAGTGTTTATGCTTTATTAACCCTGTATGTACTAACTATGTATGTGGTACATCACATGCTTAAAAGTAAAAAAGTGCTTTAATACTTCCAATATTTCCAAAGTCCATTGAGGAAACTGGACAAAGTGATCCAACTATCACTGAAAAAATGATTTTTATCTCCCACTTCTACATAGTAGTCAAAGAAATGTAGTTTTCATGTTTAAAAATCTGTTACTGTATGCTTTATCCTCAGATAAAAATACAAATGCATACATTAGGACAGGGTTAATTAATACTTCATGCAAAGCAGACTAGTCTAATATTTTGTAATTTCTAAGTAGTCTTTGCATCTATAAATATTACTCAGCTTTCTGTTTTTCTTTAACCTCTTTATATCATTAACTTGTGAAATTGATGTATTTTGCTTGGTCATATTGCAGAAGAAAAAAGGTCAGGCAAGCAATTACGGGAGTGACAGAGAATAAAGATAAGTTTAGGTAAAAATGAACAGGAAGAGTACTTTTTTTTTTTTTACTTTAATTGTTCTATACACAGTTTAGCAGAAAGAAATGGTGACCTCAAACACGGAGCATTTACCAAGTTTGTAAATACCCAAGAGAACAGTAAAGCATAAAACCTCTTCTAAATAACGGAGTAAGAACAATATGGACTAAAGCCCAGTATAAATTAAACATCTGTTTCTTAATTCATCACTTTCTCAAAGCTGTTCTGAACTTAGTTCTGCTTCCACTGTGAAAGAAAACATTGGATGTATTTCTGATATGCTGCAGTTTGACATTAGGAGCTCTTATTTGAAAACTGTTTAGAAACACAGCAAGTGGTTACTCAAAGACAGTGATCTGATCAAGTACATAAATTATATATGCAAGCATGATCTTTCCTACATGTCTACACGAGTTATTTGTATAAGAATCTCACTTTAGTAAGACTCTTCATATGCACATAAATATTTGCAGAACTGGGGATGAGCCAAATGCTGGGAAGAAAAACTTACTCTCTAAAATATAAGTTTCAAAAAGGTTGTGACAACATCTAAAAAAATAGTGAAGTTTTTAAGTTCCACTGTTGATCACGGCATCACCACATGAAGGTAGATAATTAAAAACTTCCTCACGTGTGTCTAAGATCTAAGACCAAAACTAGTTGAAATATACATACCATAATCAATTAACATGGCTCACATTTTAAAAACCTAGTCCACCTCAGTTTTTCTCACCAGTGGAGAGCTGATGCATCTGACTTACATACCATCTGATTTTTCTATTAAATATTTTTATTTTGGAGGAGGTGGGGGTGAGAAGTATGTGAATGTATGATTTGAAAAAGAAGGATTTTATATGGACAAAACAAGCTTTTATACCACAACAAAGATCTGGACTTTGCCTTCATCACAGGGAAGATTACTATCTTTAGAGCTACCCTTTTGCCATACAGCAAGAGATTATATTTACCACTATATGAGGACTATAAATTCAGATGATCTAAAATAGGACCTGAAGCATACAATGTACCCACTGTGTCTGCTGTGAGTGCAGTAATTAAGATTTTACAGCAGTTGAGAATTATAAACTTTATTTCCTGTACATTGTGTTTGTGCATGCAATAAACCATGTGGTAGACAGAAGTCACTGAATTTAGCTCTGCAGGGAAAGAGAAGCTGTCATTAACGGAAAGGATGCACGAATGGCTTTGCATGCCCATGGCTATCTCCAGCTGCCACCCACAGTAATGTACGAGTACAGCCAGAAGAGAAAGTTTGATAAGCCTGTTGCATAGGAGAAAAGAAGATACCCAGATCTGCTCAAAAAAAAAAAAAATTGAAACATTAGTGTTAATAAAAATTGGTGAGAGAGTTGTAAGAATAATGAACAATTCTTATTTCCTTACAACACACAGAAGCAGTTCTTCACTTCTGCTCTTCCATCCAACTAAAGCATATTTTCAAGCGTTTCTTCCATCTTCATTACAAACTTTCCAATCCTTGCCCCAGTTTTCTGAGAACAAAAGTCTCATGACGTTCTCTTTGATGACACTAACTTGCTTACCTCTTGTATATCTCGCATATCTAGTTGCAGTCATTTGTTTTGGAAAGAACTATGGCAGAACATATGACGCAATTTTCCTGATGCAAATACTGCATGGATATTACTACAATACAGCTCCAACTAACATGAAAAACAAGTAGCTCTAGCATTATGTAACTTCTTGCTCTTCTCATTATTTCTTTTTAAGTCCCTTCCACTTCTGCAGAAGATGCCAAACAGTTGTCTCTGTGATAGAAAAGGCCACTTTCCTTGTTTTTCCAGTCTGAGTACTCTGCTGGTATTGAGCCCCATTTTTCAGCTCTTTGTTTTCAGTTTTCCATACACTCGCCAAGTGGCTTCAATTCCAGAGTCATATTGTATACAAGCATTGCTAACTTTTCCTCAAGACAGGAGAGCGTCCAATTTCTGCAATGCACTAAGTCTTTTCAGTTACACCTGGCTTCCTCTCGGGTGGTCACAACTCTTACCATTTTTGGTATCCTGAGCCTATGTCAAGCTCTACGCACGCTTAGTCAGACTTTTGTTAAGTAACACAGACAACATTGTTAAGGGGTTTTTGGTGACTTCAAACTGTTAACAGATGGCACAGCATGCAGCTTTGAGTGATTCATGAAATACAGAAAGGATAGCAATCTACTGGAAGTGTCTCATCCCACTTCAAAGCACTGAACCAAAATTCCAGCTGCACAGAATTTGGATACTGCTGCATCATTTCCAGGGAAAACAACAAATCTCCCCCCACCTCCTTCCTCTCATACACTGTTAGGGGCCAAGCCTTTAAAGCCAACCATAGATGACAGTGTCCTATGTCAAATAACTAAAAAAATATTTCTGAAATAGTCAGCCAAATATTCTCTTCTGGCTTTTAGTTTTGTATTTCTATTTTACTATAAAATTATGTATTTATAAAATATTTTATAAACATAAAAAGATGTCATTGGAAGCTCATATCCCATTTGATAACTGATAAAGCAAGAAAGAAAAACATGGAATTAGACTTTCCCACATATTGAAAGGGTTTGAGCAAGTGAAGGAGATACACAAAAAAGGGACATCTATGTAACATACTACTACCATGAAATGACTAGAAATTTGACTTGAATGTTTTGTCATCAGTACAGTTCTGTTACAGAAGTTACTGAGGATTGCTTTCACATAAAGGGTATGTTAGTACATCTTGGAATTGCTAGCTAGGAAGAAGGCAGAAGCTAGAAAAGCAACATCTGCAGTACAGTGTGAGCACTGAACAGTCTCTCTAGAGTCACTGAATCTCATTAAGTTGAAGCATGAGAAGTACGGCACCAAGTGAAGGAAGAGAAAACTCAAAATCTAGAAACACAATAAGCTCCAGAGAGCCAGAATGACTGGGACTGCTATGAAAAACAGCTAACACAGAAGCAGGAATCAAAATACTAAACTAAGAATCAGAGGAGAGTGCTGTCAGAAAGCAATGTTAATACAATAATGCATATAACGCCTGTAAATACTTGAGGATTTTTGACACCTGATTTGATAGGCACAGATTTTATTTTTTAAAAAGTTTTATTTAAAAACCACCAACTCCTGGACACAGCTGTGATTTTGATGGTATTCAGTATGTTTCTGTTTGATGCAGGTCAAAGCAGTAGGCTGCTGTAATCTGATCAATGCAGGACACGGTCAGGGAGCAGCAAAGGCAGACTGGTCTGCCTGGGAGTTGGAGCTGTGCTACCGGGGGTGCAGGCAGGGCAGTGCCCTCAGCGACAGCAGCACAGTCTCACCATACCTGGCAGAGATGAGCAGAGCTGGTCCAGTGATGGGGGCCAGAATCAGGCACAGTCCAGGTCCTCAGACAGGATACGAGGAAGGTCCAAGGTCAAGCCATGAAGCTGAACGAGCAGGTAAGGGTCAGGATCAGACCTGCAAACAGTAACCAAGGCTAGGCGCAAGCAGTGATTACCCAGGGAAGTCCACAGCAGTAAGGCAGGTCTGAAGTAAAGCCAGAAGGCCACATCTGTGGGTCAGAGCCAGGGTCTGGATTAAGGGGATACATAGCCAGGCATGGGCCTGGCTGCACTGCACGGACCTTAAAGGTAGTAATGAGAGGGGGCGCTGAAGCGGGAGGACGTCCTTAGGGCTCTGGCAAGGTGTTTTTTCAAGTCAAAACAGCCAGAGATTTTATTTTGGATCATCCAATCTTAAAAAACATCAAATCTACCATTAAAACAGAAATATGGTAGGGTAGAGAGGTGGGAGGAAGAGGGGAATATTTCCTTTTGGCGTGGACAAGACAGTGTTTTCCCCTTTTCATTTGTCATGTTATTTTCTGTATTTGTTGTGCAACAATGGCAAGTCAAATGCATTAACTTAAATGTATGTAGTGAAATTATCTCAAAGTGAAAATATATCCTTCTTAAGTTAAAGCATAAAGCAAAGACTGAAATTCTACACGCATTCTTTCTTTAACTTTTTCCTTCTGAGTTGTAAGACTCAGTTTTGAAATAAGTTTGGTTATGAAGTTTGCATGTACATAAGACATTTCTTACCCAGAATGCTTTCTATAATCATAGAAGTTATATTATTCTTTTAAATTGGTCTCAATTATTTGCTTCAGTATTTCTTGCTTTAATTGATCAAACTTGTGGGTGACATTTCAGGTATCTGAAGTATTAAAACATTCATTCCCACCAGGAATTTGTAATTAAATTCTTATGTGAACTTCCACAAACAAGTGGAGTACTATCAGCTGAACAAGTACTGAACAGATTCCCAAGGCAGAACCAAGGCTCCTGGTTATTTTTATTGGACATCTCTATGCTTTTTGCAATAGGAAGAAAATAATTTTATGTTTAATCAATGATTTATTATGAGTCACAAGAAGTGAATCAGGTTTAGTGGAGCATGAATCACCTACCACAGCATTATCTACTGCTACTTCTTCAGGATAAATTCCTTGCTGCTTATGGAATTTACTAATGTTTTTATTGTTGTGTCTGACTCTCATAGGTTTCAAACACACTAAGATGTTTAGATTCTTCATTACCCAACTTCATGAACTTAACAGAAACAATGGCAGCAACTGCCAGCAGAATTAACTTCCTCAAACAAACTGCAAGTCATTCACATAACAGCACACTTCAGATAGGGAACTGTTTGATGTAAAACTGAAGAATGATTTTTTACAAGCCAAAACTAAAGGCCAAGTTCAAGGTTCCCCAGAGTTGGACCCATGTTATAAGATGCTCAACATTGTTGAAAATTGCAAAGTAAAGTACTAAGAAGAGGTTGCTTTGAGAAGCTACTCAAAGAAACAGCATAATGGAACGTGAATAGTCTAACTACATCCAAAAGGCACTCACAATTGCTGTACTCTATCAGAAAAATGACTATCCCGGGGATTACTGGCCTTTGTAAATTTTATTACAAATAAGTCAAATTTATTGCATAGATTTTCTATTTGTTATGAATAAAAAGATTGTGTAAGCCAACTCTTCCAGGAGATTCAGACACAAGATCTCACACTCACCTCTGTATGCACACATTCTCATTTATTGTCTCTTACAACTAATAAGGAACTTCATGCTTCAAGATACAACCGTTGAACTTCAAAAAGCCTTAATCACTGAACAGAATCCAAATTGTCTTAAAGGGGACCAAAGTCAGTCCTGCAGTTATTGTAAAATGAGTTCTTACAGAGAATGGATTATAAGTGCACGAACAGTTTCAGGATATTAGCAATAAATACTTGACCCTTTAACACGTGCAGGTAGTAAGAGAGATCTTTTCTTTAGAGTGTAATGAAGATTTTCAAGCGTCCTACAACATCCTTATTTAATCACTACTTGTCATCTGAAGAACAGCACTACAGAGGACTAACTCCTGGTCAGTAACGCCACATTGGCAAACCCTGTCTCTCTTCTGACTTGTGAATACACAGAGAAGAACCAGGACAAATGAAGTCAGTGCATTTGGTTATTAGGTTTGGTTGCTTTTATAGGCTTACTAAACTGGATGACCTCCTTTCCCCCAGCGTTTTTTCCCTGGCTCATGTAATACTGTACAGAGACATGCAGATGAGTTCCGGATAATGAGTCTCGGATATCTGGGACAGCATAATCCTCATGTCCTTATCTCTCCATTTCTCAGCATAGTGTGAGAACTCCCCTAAGAAAAGCTCTCTCTTTATTATTTATCTGTTGGGCAGGCAAGAAATATTCTCCCTAGCATGTAGACAATGGTAAGTAGTAGTCTCTACCAGTTCCTGTCAATTGCAACAGTAATGTCTGTCTCACTTCTATGTAACAACATTTAATTCTAACAATTTTTTTCCCTCCATGTAACAAAGCAGGTAAGGCAGTGAGACATCCCTCACTCTCCTTTTACCTTTTACCAGAGAGCTGGAGATGAGTTTATATGAGGGGAAAAAACAAAGAGTCAAAGGAAAAACTGATAACATCATCTTACGTTTGTAACTTTTGACAGTATAAATATTCTCTGAACTAAGAAAACAAGGGTCTGGAGGAAGACAGGAGTTACTGTAAAGATACCACTCCTTCCCACACTGTAGCTTCAAGTTAAAAGATGAGATACATGAACATAAATGCTTTTGTCATCCCCAGGGCTATTGGAACCACCTACATTTATCTTTTACCTCCATCACTAGAGCATTTCCAGGACTGAAGTCACAGTCTGTTTGGCTATTAAAGCCTTTCTGATAAAATCTGATAAAATAAATATAACCCACAGACATATACAGTTCCGAAAAACACATACCTGATGATGCTTCATCACTTAAGACAGCAAATGCAGGATCTCATATTATGCAAGTGGAGATACGGAGCTGGAAGTCAAGGTGACATTTAAAACATTGAACAGGAGAATGATAAATGAAAGTGGCTGAAGAAGCTTCATTTTAAAGTCTCTTCTTTGTCCCCTTAAAACCAAGTGGCATTTTCAACAGTAATCTAGGAATCTGTAGCCATGTTTAGATCACCTCCTAGTGCTACCACATTTAGACTTCAAAGTAAATATTAAGCACAAAACTTCCTGAAACGCTCTGCTGATTCCTAAGTGATTGAGAAATGACCAAAGCATTACTGGAAAGAAAAAATGGCATGAGAAAGATGTGGTGTAAAAACTCTTCCACTCTTGGAAAACAATTTTTCTATTGAGAAACAAAACTCATATGTCATGATGCTGTTGTATTTTTGAAGCACACCACATCGTAACCATGATGAGTCAAGTCAGATGCACCCAGACTGTTCAGAAGGTTACTTTACAAACTATCAGCAGAATTTTGAACGTATTTTTATTTCCTCAAGACTTACTCTTTGCTTTTATATCAACTGTAAAAGTACAATATCTTAATTGTACTTTGTAATATTTAAAATATTGTAATACAATATTTTAATACGCTTGACAGGGAGCAAGGACATCTGACTTGTTACTATAAAAACTGTTTTTCAGCATTTGCTCTGAAGAAATTAACATAGGCACTTGGGTGCACATTTGCAGAAAGTGTTTCAAATAAGAGTTGCTACTGGATGTTCAAGTCAAATTATTTTTATGAGAAATATCTTACAGTTGTTTCATGTTTTCTTGTTTAAATTGGGACACAGCAATTATCTTGGTATCACACTGCCGTCAACAACATTAGCAGAAATTAATAAAAATATTTGCTTAAAAGTGCACTATTTTTCATTCACTGAACTGTAAATATCACACACTGATAAAGTTGCAGATGATTGCTTAGTTATTGTCAGAGACATAACCCTAGCAATTAGCAATGTGTATAGTTAAAAAAAGAAGTCAAATATTAACATAATCTAACTTATGTAATTAAAGCATAAGCACATTGTACAAAATATGGAAAACACTTGCTTATCATGGCAAAACATTTAACTAGACTTCAATAACACAAACTCTATTAGATCTTGTTAATAGAGGGAAGTGAGCTTATCCAGATCAGACAAAAAGGCTCCATCGCTAAACTGTTCTTTGCAACACTTGCAGCTATTACACAGCAGAGAAACCTACCTCAATTCCACTTAGCCATGTAACTGTAATTCTGTGGTAACAACTTCGTTATTACCACTTTTGCTAAATAAGAGATTTATTGAACACAACAGATTGAGAATACCAGTGGAACTTACTAAGATCTATCTTGCTATTTGTGATCTTAAGGGATAAAAACACATTAAATGAAAAAAAAAAACCCACCCACCACATCGAGATGACTAATTTAAATATCCCTACCAGGTGTTCACAAAAGAAATGTTAAAAAAGAGAACACAAACATAACTGTTTCCTCCATAGCTGTTCCCTAAGGATGCATTTCTATTTATATTTTATTTCATGAGAATGCTTAGGGACCTCAAAGAAAAAAAAAAAAAAAAAATCTGTGTTTTATAACTCCACATAGTTCCCATCTCAGAAACGCACAAAGTTTAGGAGAAAGGAGTTTCACTAGCAAGGCACAAAGCGATCAAGCCTTAATGATCTAATTTTGAGGTGTTGGTTTTTTGTGGTGTTTTTTTTTTTTTTTTAAAGATGAATTAAATTTTTTGCTTCTCTTCTACAAAAAGAAGTACCTGTAACATACTTCTACCATTAATAAAACTTTAGTTACTGTAATTATTCAAGATTTTCTGAGCACTCTGTAAGGATTTACACTGGATATAGCCCCTTAAGAGTAGCAAATCATGTTAAAATGCTTTTGTGGGAGCATTCTTACACAGAAGTGTTTCGTGAACACAGGCTATAAACTTAACAGTTCTTCGCTGGACTTTCCTATTAGTCTTTTCAGTTGAAAACAAATAAACAAGTTGATCAAGGTCCTAACAGGTATTCTTTGTTGGGCACATTGATTTAACTCTAGGAGTAACTGCATTGTCAGTGTAATGCAGCTTAACCATCCTACATACTCCCACCAGTTTTGAAGGTACTTCTTCATATACAAGATTCAAAACCAGTCTGACAGTATATGCTTCAGCAGCAACTCTAATTCTTCCAGGTATCTCCTTGCCTTCAAGCTATTCAGGCTGATTAAGCAAGCACTGTTTTCACTGAGTAAGGTAGTGAAGAGTTTCAGTTTTCTCGAGACAGGATTGAGGAAGTACTTCCACTCTAAGGACAACAGAAACATTCTGTGTTTGATGTTCATCAGAAGCCAGAATGTTCCACAGAGCTCCCTTACAAATCCAGTAAGTCTGGGTGCTACCACTGCCATACTGAAACATGCTTTAACTTAAAGAGGTTGATAGCCACTTATCAATAGAAATATACAACATGCCTGAATTTAAGATGAAATGTGAAAGGTTTAGTACCTACCTGGTTAGGCAGGTACCACACAAGGCTTCAGAAACGCCTAGAAAGTAGAATTGTTTCCCTTTAACCCCAGAAATAAGCCAACTTTTAAGTAAGCTGCAGGATAATCAACTGAAAAGATTTCAGCATCACAGGAGTAGTTTGAGGAATGTGTAAGGATTATTTAGTTTCTTTATATTAATCAGGTCTAATCACAGAAACCATGTAAGAGTTAACATGAAACTTTTATTTACTGATATGATATTGGGATAAAAGACAAAGAGCTCAACTTATGCTGTAAGATCACACCTGAAGGCTGACAAACATGACATGCACCCTACACTAACACAGGTAAATATTGTTATTAATCACACCGGTAAGTCCTTGTAGCACTGGCTAAAGGGACAAGATTTTTGTTTTCTGTCAGTGAAAGCAACAGGCGATTTGGTATTTTGAAGTTTTTATGCTAATTCTAGTACTTGGTCAGGGAACGAGAGAATATCTCAAAGCTTACAACCAGTGCTGCTGAGTGCTGCTTCTCAGACAGTCATCTAGAAACAAATACAGGTCTGTAGTTTCTCTGGATGTACTACACAAACCATGGTAACTGCTCTCAAAGCTCAGGTTTGTAGTCTAACTGTTATGAATAATGTGAACTAATGTAATTTTTCATGCATGTTTTCCTTAGCCTGTAACAAATGAAAGGCAACACACTTTTACAACTTCACTTATCAATGACAAATGCAACTACACTTCAAAGATTTCATTACTGGCTGCAGGTAAAACACTGACTTGAAATTATCATCACATTGCCAGTTGTACTGAATTCCTTACAAGATGAGAACTTTTCAAAACAGCTTCTTCACTTGCTGATAATCTCCTATTTCACACAGTGCTATGATGAGACTGCCAAAGCCTACAGAAGGTATTAAGAGAAAAATACTTTTACAAATCTTCGGGATTAAAAAACAGACAGACAAACAAAACTTAGTCCCATACCACTGAAATACACACTATTTAGTCCCCCTTTCCTTACTATTTTTCTACTTCTGGTCTCCATTTATGTAGCTTTCACAACCTCACTGCCCAAAGGTCAGATCTTTGGGATGTACACCAGAACTGTAACTGAAATAAATTAAAAACTTATTTTAAACTGCTGCTCCTTCACTCTTAAGAGTATAGCAACACTGCAGACTGAAGTCCCTAGGACCAAAGTCTTGCAAAGACAAGGACTCCTAGCAGGTAAATCCTGGCAACTCAAGGATAACTAATCAATGTTAACTAATCAATGACCTTCAGTATTACCCTGCAAGGTAGTAAGGCAACAAAAACACAGTGTAAGTTGTGGGAGGGGAAAGGAGGATGGATTCCTACAGAAAGTTTTCAGGAAGCATAGGAAGGCTTTATGAACACTATCTTAAAATACAGCGTAAAAAAGTCTCTCAGTGAAGCTGACACATTTCAAATATCATTAAAAAACTGTTGAAATTTTCCAAGTTAAATTGAACACATTGAATGTCTTTCCTGAAGACATTAAAAAGAAATTGTACAAATCAGTGAATACAGTAAAACACATCTTCCTATCTCCAAGTGATTTTTAAATTTTTTTTTTACATGCCTTTCTATTTGTGTGTGTTGTGTAGGAAAAAAATAACATTTTCCTCTTTTAATGGATCAGTAAGAGATGACAGTCATTAAGCATTCACTTTCTTGAATGACCTCATTTTTATTGATTACTTTTAGATAAATTTTTACAAAAGTACTGATAGACTTCATATCCTCTATGTTCCATCTCTACAGCATCACGAGATGAAATAAATCTGTTATTAATCTGACATTTAGGAAACTGATATGCATAGGTACAGATAGCATGACCATTTCCCTGCAATACCCATTTATTAAAAGTGATGTCATGAACTTTAAAGAGAACCCAGATAAGCTCATTTGCACTACTAAATGAAACAGCCAGTACAGAATTTTTTCCATAGAAGCTTCAGATGTTGCAATTCAAATGGAAGAACTCCCAGTAACTGGTCATTTTCATGAACAGATATAAGTTAAATATAAACACCTATTCTAAAGATACAAAACCACTGCCCTTGTATACCCCTGCAAATTTCTCTTTTTCAAAATCTCCCTGTGTCCCTTCACAGAGCAAAAAACCTGTGTCACCAGTACCACCAACCATCTGGATCCAACCCTTCCTCTAATACTTTGCTCAGGGGTAACAAACTCTTCTGGGGCAAGTTCATTCTGACTTTTTTGTGACCTCAATTGGGGAAACAATTTCCTCTGAAGCAAACACTTAACAAGCCCAGCAGTATGTCTTCCCTCTTTCTCCTCACTCTTTGCCAAAAACCAGACTACTGCATTTTCATGTGTCTTTGAGCAGCTGTTCATTCATAAGTCAAAGCACTGTTGGACATGCAAACATGTTAAATTGGTATCTTCACACCAAATTTGTATTTTAAAATAACTCACATACAAAATACAAAGTGTTAGCCTGTGAAGGAAGAAATCGGGCTATAGCAAGATACTATGTTAAGATGGAAGCTGGAGAACACCACCATGAGTTGACACTGAAGTTTTACACTGAGATTTTATGATAAACTTCTAGCTAATGGGAGACACATAGACCTCTTTTGAGCAACAGGAGACAGCAGCTGTATGTCAGAATTGTCCACAGAAACTCAATTTTTGCCTTGATCTACCCAAATTTCATTTCTGACAGCTACACCACGCCATATGTTTATACCAGCAGAAAGCACTAGCACTTCAAATAAATCAGAACACACAGTATCTTCAAACTGTAAAATGGATTAAGGCCCCAATCTCTATTTCAATTTTTTCCCCAGCTTTAATTTGGCAATTCATCAACTTCATATACAGTTTTACATTCATGTGACACTGTCTTAAAAGTAGGCAACATAAAAATAAGTGCCTTTAAAACCAGGATACACATTATGAAAAACGGTTTTACAAACCTGGTGAAAATGGTCAAAAAATAGCATACAGGTCTTGATCAGGAAAAAAAATCTGTTAAAGTACACTAGTTCTGAGTTGTTCTACTTCTGCACTGGGGGTTTTTAGAAAAGGGTATTCATTTTTCACTTGCGCATTGGACTAACAAATTGTTAAAAATTTGATCTTTACATCCACCATCTTTTTTTCATTCCACAGATCCAGAAAGTCTGCTTGCAATGTAAGTTACTCAAATAATAAAAAAATTACCATCACAATTTGTTGATAGTTGCAAAAATAATTTGCTGCTTTAGCAAAATTCCTTTTCCTCTTGTACGTGTCCAAGCATGTAAATAAAAGGAGAATGGAATGCCTTCAGTAGAATTTAAGTTGACATCTATCATGCAAGAGCAAAATTTTATTGTAGAGAGTATCAAAATCCTCCAAGAATGTCAGGATGCAGCAGGAATCATCAGGCTACCACTTAAAAGTGCAAACAAATATTTTCAACTGGTTGAAATGGAGTTTAGGGTGTAATTTTAAGATCAGAAATGCCTCTCAGGGAGGAAAAGTCCCTTCCCCTAAATAGCACTGCTGCAATGAATTACTGAAGCAGGGAACTCTCACACACATTTAATGTCCTCATCAACCTGATCAGTTTTGTACAAAACACACACAGAGATCTCGTGTTCTTTTCTGAAACAGATCTTACGCTTCCAGTCACAGCAATGACTCAAGTGGATCTGTTCAGCAGTAGGAGAGTACAGTGCATGTTTTACTACTTTGTCCAAAATTTTATCCTGGCAATACATATGCAATATATATGCAGCACCTTCTGATAATGGAATGTTTCATATCAGGGTGTAAAAAAATTCTCTCTATACTATATACTCATCGTACAAGCCTATGGTGTCCGTCAGGGGTCCATACTGAGACCAGCATTGTTTAATAGCTTCATTAATGACATGACAGCGGCATGGAGAGCACACTCAGCATGTTTACTGATGACACCAAGCTGGGTGGTGCAGTCAATATACCAGAGGGACGGGATGCCACCAAGAGGGACCTGGACAAGCTGTAGAGGTAGGACCAGGCAAACCTCATGAGGTTCAACAAGGCCAAGTGCAGAGTCCTGCATCTCAGACAGGGCAACCAGCATTATCAATATAGGCTGGGAGAAGACATGCTAGAGAGCAGCCCTGTGAAGAAAGACTTGGGGATACTAGTGGATGAAAAGCTGGACATTAGCTACCAATGTGCAACTGCAGCCCACGCGGCCAATCGCATCCTGGGCTGCATCAAAAGAAGTGTGGCCAGCAGATAGAGAGAGGTGATTCTGCCCCTCTACTCTGCTCTGTTAAGACCTCACCTGGAGTATTGCACCCAGTTCTGGAGCCCCCAGCACAAGAAGGACGTGGATCTGTTGGAGCATGTCCAGAGGAGAGCCACGAAAGATTAGAGGGCTGGAGCACCTCTCCTATGAAGACAGGCTGAGAGAGTTGGCGTTGTTCAGCCTGGAGAAGAAAAGGCTCCCGGGGCACCTTATAGTGACCTTCCAGTATCTGAAAGGGGCCTATAAGAAGGCAGGAGAAAAACTGTTGACAAGGTTTTATAGACACAGGAGGAGGGTAATGGTTTTAAGCTAGAAAAGGATAGATATAGGTTGGACATGATTTTACTAGTTTTAAATGTCTTGCAAACAATCCAAGTCCTTAAGCTTGTTTTATTTTCTATTTCTTTTAGGAAGAAATTGGAAGTTCTCAACAAGTTTATATACACTATACGTGAACAGTGTCTCAGTAATTCAAATGTTATGTATTGTTAGAACGGCCTGTTACTATCCTTACCAAAGCAATTTGCTTATTCATATGAGCTGCAGGAGAAGGCAAAATACCATGTGAGCTCCGTTCCCCAGATATTCCCTTTGATCCATTGAAGACAGTTCAAGTATCCTTCATTACAATGGCATTATCAACACAAATCTTTTGTACATGTATTTTTCTTATATTAAATTACCTCCCAAGGTCAACTAAAAAGCATTGTTTTAAAGACTTAACACAGTCTAGAACAGTATTACCTTATATCTAAGAATATTAACTCCCAGAATAGTGTGCCTTCTTTCTAATCCGAATTTAGAATGCATATACTCAGTCACAAGGCTGATGAGCCTCAATACATATCCTAATCATCTTACCCAGTAATAAAATACCACAGAAGAAAGTCTGCCAAAATAAAAATGGGAATATTTATTATCTTTTCTACTAAAGCAATGCAGATTCTTTGAGATTATACAGTGGTCTTTGCAAATGTTTCTACAACTAAATTCATACTTTTCAATTTTGTAAAAAAATTAGACACTTCATAAAAACAAAGACACAGGGTATGTCACTGAACAATTGTTTTATGACTGTTAGCAGGGATGAGCAAAGAAAGCTCATGCTTATACTTAAAACTCTGGCATTTGTATCATGATCTTATATTCAAGTGGGATAAAAATGGGTACATTTTCCTTGCACATTTTTAGGTTCACTTCCCAAGCTTCCAGCAATCAAACTGTTAAAAACTGAATTTGACCAAGAGAACCTAAGCAATACTTAGCAGTACTACATGCACAAGATGCAGGGAAAGGAAGAAAATTAGACCCGTGCATACAGTACAAGACAAACTGTTACAATTGTCAAACGTGCGCTGGACAAAGTTTATAGTTTATGAAAAGTTTTTTGTCATGAAAATAGTTTCAGAAGCACATAACTGTATGTATTTTGCAAAGTCTTCACTTGGCCTCCTGAACCTTCTTGGCATTCTGTTTTTCTTTTGCCTAGAAAAGAAAAGGGAGATTATAACAAGCTCTGATAAAACAAAGACCTTATTTTATTGGAGCTTTGAATGATTACTCATGACGTTTTTGGGCATTCAACAAAATATGCTGCAGGAAGAGACATTTTAAATGTAAATTTAGACCCTTCAGAAGTATGCTACTACTATTTTACTAGGTTCATATACAGAACCTTTTAAGAATACATATCAGTTTAAATATATAATATATAAATATAAAGAAACTAATGTTAGATAACATCCATAGAAGAAAAGGAGGCGTGAAAAAAGCTCTCTTAAAAACAATTTAACCTTCATTTCTCATACTTCCACATTTTTTGCATTTAACACTGAAATAACTCTTCCTAAAGAAAATATTTTATGTCAAAAGAAAAAGCTGCATTCAGATATACTGATTATCACAAATTAAACTCTGAAGTAACAGAGATCTTGGCTTTTTAGATCTTTCAAAAGAGTGGGAAAAAACTCACAAGAGTTCCTACCAAGGTATATACAAACAGATTCTCCTATAACCTGTATTGACTAACAGTTCAAATTGACAGGGTACTAGCATTTTCTTCCTTCTGAATTTAGTGAAAATAGATTAGGCAGGAAGAGGGAACAATTCAGATGCAATACTAGCCATCATTCTGTCAAAATATTTGTTCATTCGGAATCAGACTGCTGTTTGTTACCACTTACTACTGAACAGAAGCAGATTTAATTCAGTGATTTAGAATTAAGATCTGCTATCACCAGTCGCTTGTGTTCACTAGAAATTTACTTGTAAAAGAAGCTTAATGGTGTTATAAGTAACCCCTATTAACATGAAACTATTAAAACTTCACAAGTTACCCAAAGAAGCAAAAGATAAAAAACAGAATCCAAAAGTTAGTCTTACAAACTACTGGCCAGCAAACATACTTTCCTAATTAAATTCAGCTAAATGTACTCATTAAAGAATATTTAGCTCTTTTTCCATTTTAATAATATAGAGATCATTTTTCTGTGAGTTCAAAATTAGCAATACTGCCTATGGTACATAAGTAGATAAGCAATGCCAGCAATGATGTTATTACTATTCAAGTACTTGACTAGCCATACTTTAACATCCTTGCCAAAGAGATGGAGATACTTCAATATGCAAGCCTTAATATAAGCCTCAATAGTAAATGTTAATGGCTAGACACATTAAAAAGGGGAAAACAATGAACCAGTAAATCAGTATAAGAACGGAGAAAAACAGGGGAACAAGTTTCAACCTAAATTACCAGAACCTCCATGCAAAGGTTGCCATCTAGTGTTGGCAGCTAGATAAGTCAACAAAAATTAGTATTAACAGCTCAGGTTGGCAGAGGGATCTATCTTGTACCCACACATCTGTGCATGTACACATTTAAAGAATCCTTAGTTCAAAATCAGATATCAAGATAGCATGGGAAGCTCTAACTGGAGCTACACATCACAATTCTGATAGCGCTTCTAATTTCTCCATGTAGAAAAGCCCAAACATGTATCTCTTGTGACATTTTATGCCCTGTAATGTGATTATTTAACTGATACTGAATTGTCTCTTCCTATGTTACCATTCAAAAAATTGTGTAGGTTATCAAAGGTGAGATATTAGTTTGCCTTTGCATAATAGTGCAAAGCTGGCTGGTCGCACAATTTCCTAATCTCCACTGGAATTAGCCCTTTGCAGTTCTCCAGAGGTATATCAGGTAAACTAGAAATATATCCAAATGCAGCAGTTTAAATAAATACACACTGTTTATGCTTCCAAGATATTTGGCTGCATTTTTAATTTTAAGTAGAAGGTATGAAGAATTATAGTAACAGAGTTTCTTAAAAGTCAGCTGGGAAATACTCACTTTTTCTACTAAGGGTATTAACTGTTGGTGCTCTGCTAACGTCTTTAGTAATTCCATAATGAAAGGCAGGTAGTTATGTTTTCTTCTAATATTTTCAATCTAAAAATAAAAGCATTAACAGAATTATTATATGGCTAAACAGAGATTTTCCCCATGCTTGCAGTTGTCCTGTAGTACCTCCCCTTCCACTCCCCAAGACCTGGAGTTCTTTTAAATTTCAGACACCTAAAAGTAAAGTTGAAGGAATAGAATTGGAAGCACATGGTGAGAAAGTATATGCCAGATGAATTTACTGCTTAAGGAACAAATTCTCCTTTACAGCCTTTTGTCATACTAGCTGAAAAACCCTCAATGATTAAGTAGGTTACACAGTTTAGCCACTACTGTAACACTGATAAGTACTGTTTACATCAACTATTCACTTTTTTCCCCTCAATTTAAATGACAGTTTGACCTACTTATATTTACAGTCCCTTCTTTAGTTGTGGCCTCAGCCAGCTGAAGACTTAAACACTTCGCATAATGCAATAATTTACTTTTGTTATACTAAGCACTTTGCAGCTTCTACAATGGTTCAAACCTTCAGAAATTAGGAAGTTGCTTTTTCAACTGAGAAAAATGACCCCTGTAGACCCCCAAGTAGATACCCTGACATTAAGCAGTTTCCACAATATTTCCACATACAGTTAGGAACTGTGACATTTTTTGCTCCCCAGTTTCAAGTCTTTGCTTACACTCATGCTTGGCAAAGCACATGCTTTGGTTATTATTTATGACAGTTTCTTGAATTGCATCCTGATGCTGTGAAACAATGTAGAGACACTGCTTTAGACAGGTAACAGCAAAACTTTACAACACGTGCTGTAGAAATACATTTGGAATTATCATTAGAATTACTGAAGGACATCTGTACCTTCTAGAAACTAATGAAAACATTTAATTTTTAGTGAAAAAACACAAAATCTAGTGAAAACATTTCTTTCATGTCTTTATCCTTTGATATATACAACTTTTATTTTAAAACTTTTTAAATTTATCCACTTTCTATGTCCTGTCAAAAATAGGTTAAGGGATTTAAAAAAAAAGTTACCCAGCTTCACCCCTAAAAACATTCCTTTAGACCTGTTAGGGAATTATCCAAAACATTTCAAGTGATGATCTCAGAGAAACTTTCCCATACCTCATTTTCATTAATACCACATGTCATTAATAGAATGATATGCTTCCATGCTTTGAAATGTGCACAAAGTACTTATTTAGGAAAATGCAGAATACGCCGATTGTGTCGTCCCTGCTTCCCACAGAGCAGGTAAACTATAACAAAAGACCAATTGAAGCACCCTAGGAGAGGTTCTTCACTAAAAGCCATGCAAGTATCTACATGTCAGGTTAGGAGATGTGCAAACAGAGAATGAATCTATAAAGGAAGTTCACAGACTCTCCCCATCAGCTTTCACCATCAACTGATGCATCAACATTCTTCATTACTGAGAGAGCTCTAAGAGCTTATATGAACAATCCGTAGGAAAAAAGAAGAGTTATGACTAACATGTCAAAGTCCTTCTAGTAAAAGCAAACAAAAAATTCTACTCATTAAGAGGCCACTTTTCATATAGTAATATAATTAGCAACTCGAGCAAGAAAAGGCTGATCAGCCTCCTGGGACACACAGAGCCATTTCTTTGTAGGAGTTGTAGAACTCACTGTGCTTAAAAAACAGTTTTAAAGTGAGAAAGATACTAAAAAATTGCAAAACAAAGGGAGTTACAGAGACCATTACAAGCTGACTTGTAAGGCTTCTGCTAAAAGGAAACAAACTGGTAATTAACCTGTAAATTCAGGAATGCAACATAAATTTACATAACTTTGTCTTTCTAGTATCCATCCAATTCCTTCAGATTAATTGCAACAGCGTCCCATAGATACAAAAGCCTGATGACTTCTTACAGCTTTTCCAACAATTTCATCAGAAAAGCAAAGGCTACATACCTTATATCTTTTTAATTTTTGGTTCTCCTCTTCAATTAACATCTGGTATTTTGCAACTTCTGATTGTATAGAACTTAACACATTACTACTTTGATCTGTATCCATAGGCTCCTCCTTCCACAAAACAAAAAAGTTAAATGGATTACGTCACTGTGTTTTATTTTTAAATTAAAATAAGTCTTAAGAGTATTGCTGTCACAGAAAGATTCAGTTTTGCTTACAGTTATATAAAAACATTCAAGGAATTTCTGCAGATTATCTCGGGTAGTAGGAAAAGAATAGTTCCACTACCACAGCAAGTGAGTTAAGACAAAGAGGCACCCTGACAGGGTCACACTGCACCCGGTGCTCAAATTAGCTCCCTCAGAACCAAGCAGAGCAGCATCAGTGCATCCACACCGCACTGCACTGCGCTGGACAGAGGTGGTAATCCTTCCCTGCTTTTTCTAGGGATACTCCATTTGGAGCAAGTAAAGAAGGAGGTGGATAATAAAGTGAATACACAGAACTATTATCAGAGAACTGCTCCAGTAACTTAAATACCATGGCCTACCTCTGCAAGTTGCTGCTGTAATTCTGCAATCCTCTGCTCATATATCATCTTTCTGTCAGATACAATAGCCATCAAGTTAAACCTTATCTCACCTTCACTGTATCTAAATGTGGAACAAAAACAACCAAACAAAAAAATCACTTTCAAAATGAATCACTAACATGACAACTCAAAAATCTCCACGATTTTATTATAAGGGAATGCATTTTGTGAAAAAAAGTCTAAAGGTATATATTAAATTAAGTTGTGCTACAGATCCAATCTTGCTACCAAATAAAATCAGAACTCAGATGAGCACTATCCAATATGTAACTCCTAATAACCTCCTCTCCCAGAATATTACTAATTCCTCTCTGTGGTCACAAAAAATATTGAAATTGTTTAAAAAAGTAAACACAATGTGATATAATTGACAACAAAACCTGCACAAGACTGCTACAGACAGCAGTTTTTACTTTCTTGTTACTGTTACTTCTTAGAAAACATTGAAGACTTCTTCATACAATGTGAAGAGTATACTAGATAGTTAGATGAGCAGACCTTTAAGAGTTTAAATTCTCCAAATATGATTTAGTAGTAATGCTTTGCTTATAAAAGTCCTCAAGACTTTGAAAATTATTTTCTAAAAATGGCAACTTTTTCTAACATGTTTGGGGTCATAGTTAAGAAGTTAAGGGAAACTTCTATAGTATGTTTTTCTAGCTTAATTTCTAAAACAAGCCACATATACCTGAGGAAAACATGTTCTCTGTGAATACCAGCTGTATGGATATATTTATTATCTGGTATTTCTAAGTGCATACCCAAACTTTATCCACAACAACTGCACTCAGTTTTCACTGGCAAAGACCCACAGCTGTCTAGCAGAGTTAATTTTGCTCTTCTTTTTCCATAGGGTCTCTCTTCACTACACAGATACCTACTTTGATTAATCATACAGGAACATAGAGCATTTGAGACTTAACTATCATCACATTTGGCTCATCTTCGGCAATAGGTTCTGAAGGCACACAGTGACATGCACATAAAAATGATGCATAATTGTCATTCCTTAGAAGTTCAGTTGAAAGCCTTTAATTGAAGGAAATCAAGAATATGGAATATTTAAACATGTGTAAGGTGGTACGTTCTAAAAGCATCATAGTCATTTACTTTTGTATACGTTTCTCTATAACAGGCCGTACAGCACTTATCCAGTCATCTTGATTGCATGCACCTAGAAAAAACCCAAAGTAAAAAAAGATTAATCTTCTTTGCAAAATTTATTGCAAATTCAAGACTTGTATAATTCAGGCTTATGCAGCAGCTTCAGAGTATGTAACAAGATTTTCCTTGGTAACTGCAGTCTCAAATTACTCTGATTTATTTTTTTTTGGAGGTGGAAGATGTTTTTTAATAACAATATTTAGATAGAGGACTGGTCAAAGCAACAAAGCAAAACTAAGTTTTAAGGGCACAAGCATCTAATGTTTCTTTTGTTGACAACAAGAAACAATGGGGAAGGGGGGTGGCAAGTAGGTTCTGTAAGATTTTTATGACAAAACCAATTAGTTGATACGACAACATAACGAGGAGACAGCAGAAGAAAAAAGTAGGGATAGTTGTTCCACTTAAAGAGTTAATATTATGTAGATGCAATACAATGTTAAAAAGTCAGATTGGAAAAAATACAAAAGGATGTATGATAGATAAAGGAGAGAATAACTAAAGGTGATTTCATGAGCTGATAATGCCTCTAACAAATTCAAGACCCTAAAGCAAATGAAGAGACTCATGATCTTGTGACCATAAAAGTCATGTGACTGGTAGGTGTGCAGACTGTACCGTCCCTCCAGCCTGACTGAAGATGAGATTAAGCAGCAAGTCATTACTCAGCCTAAAAATAAACACAACTGTCAAGAAAATGGGGAAAACACTCTTCAAATGGAGTGTGGAACATAGAGATTATATCAGATGCTAAAGAAAAGCGCAGACACATGATAGACACTGTAGAGCTTCTCCAGACACAAGATGGCACACATACTGCAAGTTAAGAAAGATTATAAGATGCAAGGCAGGAACAATTCTTACAGTGACAAGAAGTATGCCAGAGGTAGCTAGTCTTTTTTAAAACCGTCGGAAAAATATTTGCTATCAAGAAAAAGAGGCAGTATCTAAACACCAACCACATCATGTATAAAAAGTGTATGGGGTCAGGTGTATGTATGCTCTCATAGAAGAAACAAACAAAAAAATTAATGTTTTATAATTAAGCTGGAAAAAAATAGCTTCAAAAACATTGTATGGCAATTATCTTGGGCAACAATACCATAAAAAGTAACACATGGGGAAAAACACTAGCAAAAGGAATTGCACACTATCAGTAAGGAAAGCCAAAAAGATAACATAGTTTTGTCAGATTTGTTAGAGACAGCTGAGAACAACATATTTCCTCAGGTAAGGAGAGCAAACATCCACAAGAAGTAGGTTATGTAAACTTCTATCTTGCAACAAAACTAATAAGGTATTAGAAGTCCACCAAATTACAGGGTCTGTTCATTTCATTACTGAATGAGAGAGAAGTCAGAAACATGGAGGAAGCAAGAAGAAAATTACATTTTCAGACCAACAAATATAAAGCACTGCAAATGACTGCAAAGAAGTGCAAGCCTGAACAGCACATTAAGAAAACTTCACATATATGCTTTAGGTTAATAAATGATTTGATCCTTTAACATACAACCAATTTGTTGCAATAAGCTCTTGTTAAAATGAAGGATGTTCAGAAAACATACAAAATAAAATATTACCTAAATCAATTGGCCCTTCCCTTAAGCCATCTAGTTCATATAGCCGTCCATTAACAGGAACATAGCTTACAAAGTGAAATGCATCTTCCTCTTTTGCTGAAGACTTTGCATCAAATTCAAACATCTGTTGTCTGCAAAGAAAATTTTAAAAAAAGAACTGAGATGAAAAAGAATTTGCCCAAAATTTGCCTAGATTGAAAACATGTGTTACCTGGCAAAACTGTTGTGAACTTGCCGAATCACTTCTGAGTTGCTTAGTGCCAAACCTTTCATCTGGAAGTAAGTAACAAAATTAAACTGTAAGCCATCTTAGATAAAACACTGTAATACTTAAAATAAAGTAGTAGGCACTTACCGCAGCATCAAAACTTTGTGAAAATTCTTTAAACTCTGATAAAGTCTCTCCTAGATGGATATCTTGATGAGCACAATTTAATAGCACACTTACTATGGCTTGAGTAGCACAAGCATTATTAATTACCTAGAAAAAAGTGTTGAAAAATTGTTCAGTCATGGCGATAAAAATTTAACTTCACTTGGGCAACATTTTTCATTACAAACACACTTTCTATGCTGATTCACATTACAGCTTCATTCTAAATCAAGCAGAAAATCTAGTCTGAGTAGCCACATAAAAGCCTTTGCTATAGGAGACTAATAAAATGAATGCTGAATAGCTGTCATACACAATTCATTGACAAAAACTGATATTGCACACCTGTACTTTGAAACTTTGTAATTCTTCTGCCTCACCAGCTCCCTAAAGTGATTAATAAACAACATAAAAGAAATACAGGAACCCTCTGATCTCAGTGGAAAAGCAAATAAAGTACTATTCAAAGCAAGCTGTCCAAACTATGTTATTATATCTATGGTCTTTAAAAAAAAAAAAAACAAAAGTCAACTCTCCCCAAAGAGAATGTTCTTCAAATAATCAGAATTCCTACCAGGAGTAGGAGCTAAAAAAAAAAATTTGGGGCAATAAAGCACATTATGGAATCTAGATTTTTTTATAACTAAAAAATTGTTATTGGACAAAAAAAAAATAAAATATCCTCGGAATAAACTAATAAAATTTAGAGGTATTCCAAGATGTGAAGATTTTTTAAAAGATGGTTTGCTGAATTATAATCCATATGGAATTTTAGATTTTTCACTTGTACATTGATTTACAATATACCTATCATTTTCAACCTAACATTTAAGTAACTAGTTTGTTCGACACTGTTCCTTAAGTGTTAAATATTCCATTTAGAAAATATAAACAAACCCCTTCATATTACAGCCATGACTTTAATGCTGCTTAGTAATACCCAAACTAAAATACAGTATTTAAAGCAAAACAGAGAATACAAGAATTATTAAATATAATCGGAGATTTAATTAAAACCACAGTAATGAAAAAGTGTAAGGCCATAATAAAAGAAAGACTTCATACTAGTAGTTTTCTCTCTGTGAGCTATAGGCTAGTAAAAATAACTTGCCTTCAGTCTATGAGACTATTTTGCAATTGAGAATGCTACTTAAACATTAGGACTGGGAGAGGATGCGATTTTGTATTTAACAAATGAAAATTATTTCAGGGCTGTCAACATGAAACCACTTCCTACAAGAAAAGAGAAAGGAAGAAAAAAGTAAAATCCACCAATCCGTTTTACAATCAAAGCTGGTCCCTAACAAAGGAAAATCTACAATGTTAATACTGTAAGCCACACCATATATTGATTTATTACAGAGTACTCTCAGCTCAGATTATGTCTATATAGTGCAGACGATAGAGAGACAATAAAGCACTTCTTAATTTAAGAAAAATAATTGACTTCAACATTGATCAGGGGAGTCAACTACACATGCAGAACACACTACAGCAACTGAAACTCAAATTAAACTGCAGATACACAAGCTAAAGGCTAGCATTCACACAATTACAAAATAAAGGACACAGAAGGGGAATCCATCAAAGGCAGTGAAATAATGAACAGCAGCAGAAAAATTAAACCCACAAACTATTAGAATGACATAATTTGAGAGAATTCATACTATAACTTAGGAAAAGGAACCAAAAACTAAAGATTCTCTGAGATACGACTAGAGAATGGTGTAAGAGACAGCTGTAGAAGTAGCACTAGGATGAAAGCAGAAAGATCCTAAGTGGATTAGAGCAGGCTAACCTAAAGCAGGCATTATAAACATTGTAATTAAGCTGATAAAGGAGAAAGAAGGTAAAAGAGACCTGTGGTGAAGAACTATGAAAACAGAGCTATTGCAATGAAGGGAAAGTCACTACAGCAAACTGCATTTGTTAAATGACAAGTAATACAGAACATTGTAGGGAGAGACAGCACTAAAATGGTAACTATTTTTACTAAAAAAAATCAAGATTGAACAATCAGTTGCTCTGGCAAACCACTAACCTAATAATTGGGTAAAAAAAAAATGGAAGAGAAATTGAGAGATTTTGTGCTTGGAGGCATGATCGACTGAGAAATTGTGTTGGGCCAGCTGGATACAGGAGCTTTAAACAACAGCAAACACAGGAGGAAAACAATTAAACTTGGCAGTGAATTTGTTGTCTCAACAAATATTTGCCTTTCAGCATAAACATTTTTGTGTTCCAACTACAGTATGAAAGGAGTCTGTTTAAGGCTATGTAAAGACCAAGCTAAACAATCTTGTCTTACTGCTAGAAAACAACATGCAAGAGATGCAGATCCCGGACCAGTGGCCACCAGCTGTTGAAATAAAAATACTTTAGATAACTAAAAATATTCCTCTCAAAGTGAGAGGCAGTAGGTAAGGAAAAGGCAGCAAGAATAGTCCTGCAGCAGTGGAGCAGCAGTGCAGATGATCTGCAAAAAAGCACAGTGTGTTCCTGGATCCAGATGACAGAGAGAACTACCAAGCTGGAAGGAGGAGGTACCTAGCTAGCAGTACTTTGTGGGCAGAGTGAAGAGCAGAGCGAGGAGAAAGTGACTGCAGTACTAAATGTGGATGACGGTAAGGTTTATTTGTCAGACAGGCACAGCATCCTATCAATGCACGCAGCCAGTCCAGCACTGCTATACACACAAGCTAGTGAGTTCTTCAAGAAAGAAATTGGTCAGGAAACCCATCTACACTAATTTCCAATGTATCTTTCCTGAGGTGTCAGCGCTAGCAGAAAATATTTTCTGCATTTAGATAGCATGACAATATATGCAAGTTGATCCAGAAAGATTTTTTATTTTGACTTGGGGAAAATTACAAGGATTTTCTTTATTTGTTCAGAAATCCCAACATTTTCCTATATATCTCTGTCCAGACAGTCATGGTGAGATATTTGATTCATCAATATTCAGGACTCCAACTTAAAGCAGACACTCCTGTTTGCATGATTTTGCTAGCAAAGCTACAAGGTGTATTTAATAATATTTTAAAGAAAATAATATATATGCACATTAGTGAGATATCTCATAAAACCAGAAAAGATCGCCATATCACCAAGTGAACCTTAGCTTAAAACAAACAAGGGAACTACTTGGATATGCCGCTCATGCAGTCTTCAATTAAGATGCTAAACTTCATAAACATGCACCTTTCTCTAAGGATCCAATCTGAGCTTCTGGATCAACTTAAGGCTGAAACACTTTAAGTTCCTCTATTAGATGGATTATGTATTTTGATTTTCAAAAAGCTGTGGACAACCCTGTGCTGCAATTGGTAGTATAACCAGCAGATCTCCGGGGTTCACTTACTAAGCATCCCAATATTAAAAAACAGTTGGCTTCACAAAGCTCAAAATAAAAAATTCATCATTAGAACAATGTTCCAAAACTTACCCTTGTTTAAAAATCTTATCTATTTATTTTTATTCCACTGGAATAAAGATACAATCTTCCCACAGTTATATGCAATTACTGAAAATCTCTTTCTAACTTTGATCAGACATGTTGCAAGTTCATTTTAATTCTGAGTTATCTGTCATGCCAAGTTTAGCTTTAACATGGATATCTGGTCTATCTTAATGTTACCAAACCTGAAAAATGTCAAAAATTTTGAGTTTGAAACCAACTGAAGTATCGGAAATGTTAAAAAAAACCCTACAACACCAACCATACAATATGCTTCCATTAATGGCACAACGATAACTAGAGACCAATGTCTTGCTACTAACAGTATCATTCAGAAGATCCTCCTTCTGAAGGTATATAAACATTATTCTCAGTTAATAAAATTAATGTTTTATTATCATAATTGTGATGTTCTATCATCACAATGCAGCATAAAATAAACACATAGCAGAAAACAAAGGTATGATAGCAACACTTCAGTAATGAAGCCTAACGTTACTAAACTAAAAAAATTTTAGTATGCAAGTCCGCAACAACAGTGTTCTTTTTTGTCAAGACACTTCTGCTGTAATCAGCACAGAATGCAGCTCTTCAAAACAGTGCTGAAGATAGCTGAATACATTGGGTGGCACAACCATGTAGCCACTATGTGTAAAAAATAACAGCAAGAGCCTACTTAAGCAACACAGAAATCAGGAAATTCAGAGTTAAGGCTGGAACTGTTTCCTTAACTCACCTCATTGTGCCTAGGTATCCTAGCTCAAAGGGTATGTAAGATCATCCAGAGTTCTGTGGCCTCAAATAGAGGACCAAAGCATACCTAGGCATAACAGGGAGGCCAAATTTAACATGAGTGCACATAAAAGTGATCATTAAAAAAATAATCTTTTAATATGCATGCAAATTAGACAGACTTTATAATTCACCCCCCCCAAAACACTCATGATTTAACTTTGAACAAGATCTAGCTGCCACTTGGAATTCAACTACAACACTGCTATGAAAGTGGGTATGAGTAAAACGTGAGCATGCACAAGCTTCTCACCAAAATTGTTTCCTAATGTAATTTTAAAGATATTTTTCTAGACACAGTTTGAGGACTGTAGCCTTGTGCATCTAACTAAAGTTTCCCCCTGCCAAAACAAAATAATTTAAGATGGAACATTGTAATTAGAATTGAACAGAAAGAGACACACTGTAATAGCATCATTTATTTCCCACACTATATTGTTGTTACCTATTAACAGTTACTTGCTCATACAAGATTCACAATAACACTTTAATACCTTCCCTGCAGTAAAATGGATTGTACCAGATCTCTTTAGATGGTAACATTTAAAAGAAGAAAAGGTACTGGAAAGGAAAGAGTCAGACACTTCCTGAGATTTTTAGGGCCCTGGTGTCATGTCAGTTCTGAAGATACAGATCAACAGACCAAAAGGCCTAAACATCATAAAAATTTTGCTAACCCAGAAAACAAATCTGTATGCTCTGGGGTTCCAGCCTACAAATCAATATATGGTTATTTTACGCATCAGTTTTGTAATTAAGAAAAAGTCTGGACATCCAAAAACGATTCTTGAAAGACAACAAAACCCCATCCTCAAAGCCACCATAAAATTGGACTTAAAACATGCATAGAGAAAATAAAGGCACAGCAGCCCAGCTGCATGATAGCTGGGAGAAGTTTCTAATTTACAGTACAAATATTTAATATTAATGCCTGTCTTCCTTCCGCTCCTGAGTGACTCAGAAGGATTCACAGACTGCAGTTGCAAGAAATTCAATAACCTCAGCACTACTGTAAAGAAACTCTTGTTCTCTCTCACCTTGTACCAGCTTTGGCCTGTACAGACTCACTGAACAAATACATCTCATAACATGGCAGGAGACCAGCTCAGAAAATATGCACAGAGAATCTACAGAAAACTGCTGGCTGATGAGCTGCACTAGTTCATGAAAGTCCAACAAGCAGCTGAGCCATTCCAAGAGGGGCACAGAATCATGAAGCCAAAAGGAGACAAGCTGGGAGGACCAAGACATCCTGCTCTCATCATCAGCAAATCATCAGATCAGCAGTTAGCTTGAAAAAACACAATCAGTCCCCAAAATACAGCTTGTCAAGTTGGATAACTAAAGGCTAACTTCCTCCATTGGGAAACTCACCAGAGCTAAACTGGTATTACAAATCCCTCCAAAATATCAAACCCAGTTGCTTTTATTTGTTGACTTCTAATCTTAATTTCTTGGCAACTATCTCACTAGTTGTTCAATCAATACCTCAGTCCAGGCAAAACTGAATGAACACGAAACACAAGCATATATAGTTCTACAAGAAGTGTTTTGATTTTGCTTAACACTGCACTTGTCTAATGGACAACACTGAAACATGAAAAAGAGACCTGATTTTGAACTCCTCGCAAGTTTCTTTTGAAACATGTATTTCATGCCATGAAGTGGTATAAGGAGGTACTACTGTTTTAATATAGTGAACACTTCTAGAAACTGCTTTCCATGCTGAAATTAACGAATTCAAGTCACTCCAGCACACACTTCTTAAAGGCAACAGGTGAAGGAGGGTGAAGATTAGAAAGTCCCTACACCTCCACAAATAGGTTTCAGGCTTAAGAAAACAGTAAAATATGAATGCTTCAAAGAAAGCTTAAATAGACTTTTCATTGGTAGCCTAATTTTCTGTTTTTGTTAGCAAGTTGAACATTATTCCAATTTTCTGATGCACATTCTGCAGTCCCAACTTAAAGCTCAACAAAGTTCCTCTCAGCTACTTACTTGTAATAAATGCAACGTCATGCCTCAAAAAGAGAAGTGGAAAGTGGAGATGGGGCAGGGGGGGCAGGGGAGCCAGCAGACAAATGCTTTGAAACTTTTCAGCATCTACAAGAAGAGCATTTCTGGGAGAACTTCATCTACTCACACGAAACAAGAAAGATTAAATCCCTTGAATGTGGGTAAATCTGCCTTCATTGTAAACCTCTCTAGATTCATATCAGTTTCCTCCTACCAACCTTTGAGAGTTAAATCAAGGGTTTTCCCTGAGGTTCTTTGCATCAAGGCTACTCTGGAGCCACAGACTTAACCACTAACAGTATGTTTGATTAGGTGGAGATCACAACCTAAACCAAATGTCTATCAGACCTATTACCTACTGATCATTGTATCATAAGACATTGCTTGACAGGAGTTAGAAGTTGCAGTGGTGGAAGAATTGAAGACAGTATTTAAAAAGACCAAGGAATAAAGTAATCCACAACGGCAAGAAGTACTAAGGTGATTTTAAAAAAAAAGCATGACATAATCCTTGGCATTTT